>JACXGI010006023.1:7623-43975 GCA_016801175.1 Esox masquinongy | reverse complement strand
CCAGTCCACACCCCACCTGACTGTTCCAGTCCACACCCCACCTGACTGTCCCAGTCCACACCCCACCGGACTGTTCCAGTCCACACCCCACCTGACTGTTCCAGTCCACACCCCACCTGACTGTCCCAGTCCACACCCCACCTGACTGTCTCAGTCCACACCCCACCAGACTGTTCCAGTCCTGTCCCACTCCACACCCCACCTGACTGTTCCAGTCCTGTCCCAGTACACCCCCCACCTGACTGTCCCAGTCCTGACCACCTGGTTATGCTGTGGACTTGGATTCTATTTAAGGACTCTGATCACTGCCCACTTGTATTTATTGACCTGCAAGTCTTCTGATCATGCAAAAACATTGACTTGGCCCACAAGGTTATGTGTTCTTATAATCTGCAGAAGAGGTCTAGCCACCCCTCATAGTCTGGTTCCTCTATAGGTTTCTTCCTAATTTTGGACCCTACAAGGGAGTTTTTCCTAGCCACTCTGTAATAACTGAAATCAGATTTCTAAAGATTCATTATTGCTTTCCAAATAAATAAAACGCTGTTAGAAATCAGCCGTTCATAGAGATTAAATAATGATTGTGTACCCGGTTGTCAAGGGAGAGTGTTAATCAACTATTTATTGCAGCATTTCATAGTCTATTGTTCATGATGTTACAGACTCGATCTTACAAACTCGGTCTTACCAACTTGATCCCAAAGAAACTTGTGGTTTTCCTCTACTTTATACATTGCAACCCAGAATACACAACACAGTATTGTAAGCCCATTGGCTGATTACTGTCATGCTTTGACTGAACATGACTTCCTGTGTTCCTGTGTACGGATAAACGGAAGCATACATTCATACACTTCTACAAATCTTATGATGTTTATTTTTTTTTACCATTTCACTTACAAAAAAAAATTATAACACAAAGAAATACATATGGCAATGAAAAAAATAGGAAAACTGATGACACTTTGGGTTTGCATATTTTCTAACTTTTATTTTAATCAGATTACATGTTCATGAAATACAGGGATGAGGGGAAAATTGACTCTTACTTTTGCAGGACTGTCCGTCAGTCTCCATACTGAAGCCTGCCCGACATCGACAGGTCCTTGACTTGTAGCTCCCGCTCAGCAGACATATGTGGGAGCATCCACCCGGCTTTCCATATGGGTCCGTCTCACATGCGTGGCTTCTAACTAAAGGATAGGAAGACGGTAAAAGCCCATTAGCGACTCCAACCAACATAACTCCAAAGTGATCTTTTCACTGCGTGACGTGTGTAAGCTACAGACAGATTTGACACCAGCATGCGTCATATTGTAGTACCATGAATGGATCAATTCACTGCAAAGCAGAAAAACTCTTGTGAGGGCTTGTGAGTCACAAAAAAAAAAAAAAAAGTATACCAAATGCATGCATGCGTTACCCTGACACAAATGTCCTTTACCTTTTGGCTGAGTGAGTTTGTGGTAAACACGTATTGCTCCTCTGGAACTCCCCAGGCTGGTTAGTGCCATGTGTTCTGTGGTATTAAACCGATCAATTTTGAAGATGTCCATTGCATTCTCATTAGAGGGGTTAGGGTGAGTGGCATACAGGTAGTTCTCAAAGACAGCTAAACCATGGATGTAGGACACCTAAAACAGAGCAGAGCAACGCTTTGAAATGCAACAGAGCAAAGATGAATGCCCCACCCTCATAAAATACCTGTATTTCCTTTCCATAACACTTGGATCTCAGGGACCAAAGACGTGGGACCAAACTTGTGTGTGTATGTGTGTTGTGTTTGTGTGTGTTCATATTCCCCAGCATATAAATGTTAATAGAGTGGGCATAATCTTCTGGGAACATATCCCTGACTATGACACTGCCCTCCATGCTACATTTACTAGGCCGTCACCCTCCCTGCTCACGGACGGACGGACGGACACACACACACACACACACGACAAGGATGAGTGAGTAGTATTTAAAAAATGTGACTGAAGAAAAACTGGAAACCATTGAACCATAGTAAATATTATAATCAGCCAGTCCTTTTCATTTCATTTCAAGGTCGTGTGATGCATTTCATACTATAGTACCGTTGTTTTGTTTTGCTGTTTTTTGATTAAGGCAAGGAAGAATTACTACATGACCAGGCTTAACCTGCATACTGTATTCTGAATTTTTTTTTTTATTCTGTTGAAACAGCTTGATTCGAATATTTACATCCTAGTTTGAGTTGAACCCATCCCAGTATAGGTCCAGTGATTTTCATGTAACATTCACAAGAGTATTTTCTGGAGTGTGTTCAACCCTGTGATGTATGAGTTGGAACGGAAATGTAACTGTAATAAAAAGGATTAAGACATTGAATTCAATACTACAGTACATCGTCAACCAGAACGAACAAGAAAAATCGGCCTTTCATTTGTTATAGAGAGGATATGCAAAGCAACTTCTCAAAAGTCTACTGCATGGGGCCACACATTTATGAACAGAAGAGTTGCTACCGTAACATCACCAGCACACGCACACATACACAATAAGGTGTAATTTAAATGCCTGGGCACCATCCATCATTGTCTACAATATAGGAATATGAATATGGGTTCCCTTTGCACTACAGTAGGTTGTTTTAAGGGGCAACCTTTTGAATAATAATATTCCCTAATTATCTGCATGGTACAGAACGATGGACTAAGATGCAGACCAATTGAAAGTGAACTCATTTCACATCCTCTCTTTCAGACAGACTTATAAATCACCATGCAGAATCCCATTGATATCCAAATGTAGAAAATATCAAATCTCCGCTATTGATAGTCGATATCACTACATTATTGTCAGTCAATGTCGCCAGCATTGCCGATGGCTGTCCATATCATGATGTAACAGACAATGATCCTGTTAGAACTTTCATGAACGGAGATGGGCAGTGCAAAGTGTCGCAACACATTCTGGCATTCAGAGTAATTTAATTTGCTGTAGTCAGTAAAGAGAAAAGAGAGCACACAGTACCTGTCAAAAGTTTGGACACAAATCCCGTGAACTACAGTGAAGTGTTTCCAAATTTTGACTGATACTGTATATAGAGTAGATGGAGCGGAAGATTCCAGAAATGTGTAGCTTAGCATGTGGCCTAGCAATCAAAATAATGAAAGATTGAATCTCTGACCCTGCAAGATGGAGGAAATCTACCAGTCTGGCCTCAATATACTTGCTGGCTACGTTAGCTTTACAGGCTATTCCAATTGTATGTAGTGCTAACACGCTATACTCCCTCAAACTCAAACAGCCACTATTGTTTCCTATACACAGCTCAACAACACTGAGCTTCCAAACGTTACATAGGTTAAACAAAAAACATTGTGGGACCCTTAGTTCAAAAGATTAGAAATGCTGAGAAATTAAGGTTACAAAAAAACATACATTTTATTATCAAATACAGTGAGGGAAAAAATTATTTGATCCCCTGATGATTTTGTACGTTAGCCCCCTGACAAAGAAATGATCAGTCTATAATTTTAATGGTAGGTTTATTTGAACAGTGAGAGACAGAATAACAACAAAATAATCCAGAAAAACGCATGTCAAAAATGTTATGAATTGATTTGCATTTTAATGAGTAAAATAAGTATTCGACCCCTCTGCAAAACATGACTTAGTACTTGGTTGCAAAATCACAGAGGTCAGACATTTCTTGTATTTGGCCACCAGGTTTGCACACATCTCAGGAAGGATTTTGTCCCACTCCTCTTTGCAGATCTTCTCCAAGTCATTAAGGTTTCGAGGATGACGTTTGGCAACTCGAACCTTCAGCTCCCTCCACAGATTTTCTATGGGATTAAGGTCTGGAGACTGGCTAGGCCACTCCAAGACCTTAATGTGCTTCTTCTTGAGCCACTCCTTTGTTGCCTTGGCCGTGTGTTTTGGGTCATTGTCATGCTGGAATACCCATCCACGACCCATTTTCAATGCCCTGGCTGAGGGAAGGAGGTTCTCACCCAAGATTTGACGGTACATGGCCCCGTCCATCATCCCTTTGATGCGGTGAAGTTGTCCTGTCCCCTCAGCAGAAAAACACCCCCAAAGCATAATGTTTCCACCTCCATGTTTGATGGAGGGGATGGTGTTCTTGGGGTCATAGACATCATTCCTCCTCCTCCAAACACGGCAAGTTGAGTTGATGCCAAAGAGCTTGATTTTGGTCTCATCTGACCACAACACTATCACCCAGTTCTCCTCGGGATCATTCAGATGTTCATTAGCAAACTTCAGATGGGCCTATACATGTGCTTTCTTGTGCAGGGGGACCTTGCGGACCCTGCAGGATTTCAGTCCTTCACGGCGTAGTGTGTTACCAAATGTTTTCTTGGTGACTATGGTCCCAGCTGCCTTGAGATCATTGACAAGATCCTCCTGTGTAGTTCTGGGCTGATTCTTCACCATTCTCATGATCATTGCAACTCCACATATAAAAGCTTGCACAGCAGCCTTCTAAACAATTTCTCTTGGTGCTCTCAGTTGAAAATGACCTCTGAGCAAAGGTTTTCTGTCATTGACAGTGAAAGTGCCATAGAGGAGAATGTGTCTAAGACAGAGATAATGTTGTGGAGGGCCCTGATTATGAGGCATCCTCCTCTGATGACAATGAGACTCTTAGTGTTGACCCTCCTGTTGTCTCTCCACCCCCAGCCGACACATCAACTTCCAAACATGGAGAGTTATCATGGTCCCCCTCCCCACTAGAATGACAGGGTAGACCTAGTGCTGCTAATGTCATCAAAATGGTGTCAGGCCCAACCAGATACGCTGTCAGCCATGTCCAAGACATAAAATCAGCATTTGAGCTCTTCCTTATACCATCACTCCAAAAGGATGTACTTGAGATGACAAATTTAGAGCGGAGGTTCGTGTATGGGGACAGTTGGTGTGACCCACTGCATTGGGTTGCTCATATTGGCAGGAGTGTAAGTCAAAAGGAGAAGCAACAGCAATCCTTTGGAATGATGACACCAGAAGGCCGATATTTCCCGCCATCATGTCTCTAAAGACATTCCATGTTTTCTCCCGTGTCATACGCTTTGATGACCGAGAAACAAGGCAGGGAGAGCGCGTCAAACTCACAGCAATACGGGATGTATGGGACAAGTGGGTCCAGCGATGACCCTTTCTTTACAATCCGGGCCCCCATGTCACTGTGGATGAACGTCTGGTTGCATTTTGTTGGAGCTGTCCCTTCAGATAATACATACCAAGCAAACTGGCTAAATACGGTATCAAAATAAGGGCAGCATATGATGCACAGTCCAGCTATGCCTGGAATATTCAGGTGTACACTGGTAAATGCTCTGGGGAAGCACCTGAAAAAAATCAAGGCATGAGTGTTCAACTAGACATGGCTAAAGGACCGAATTGTCATAACATTACATGTGATCATTTTTTCACATTGTATGCCCTGGGAGAGGAACTGCTGAAAAGGAAGGTTAGCATGTTGGGGACATTGAGAAAAAACAAGCCAGAGCTTCCCTCTTAGCTTCTTGTGATGAAGACATGGAAGGTAACATCTTCAAAAAATGTCCTGCACAAAGATGCTGTCCTGGGCACCAGAGAAGACAGAAAACCACAAATGGTATTGGACTACAATGAGACAAAGGGAGGGGTTGATAATCTGGACAAGGTAACAGCCATCTACAGGTTTTTCTTGGGGTCAAATTGATCCCGAACATAATACAGGTTACTATTCTTGATTACAGAAATTGTTCTTCGCCCCAAATGTTATAAATAACAAAAATCTATACTTAGAAATAATATAATTCCATTAAAACACCAAAAAGATTGTTCTTCCCAATTTTAGGTTGATATGTGAGATTTTAAGGTGAATTGCATATTTTTCCATAGACTGGCAATAGGTATTCTGAATGAATGGGGGGGGGTTCTGTTTTATTTAAAGGGTTATTTAAGTAGTCTACAAAAATCTATCCAACGTGTTAAAGGTTTGGAAGCAAGATGGTAGAAATACACATGCTGACTTCCTAAACAATACTCTCGGAAAGAGGTGGCAGAGAGTGCGAGTACAATAGGCTTGGCATAGTCCCTTTCTAGATCTAGCAGTTCCACTCAATCCCACCACCCCTTCCTTGTATCATTTGTGGCATGTCGCTCCCGCTTCCTCACTTTGCTCTTACATTCATATCTCTAAAATAAATGGCCACTTCTTCACACCCATTACAAGTAAAAATGTTGAATGCACTTCCTTTAAATGTACTCTACCTGTTACCCACTGATTATGTGCATAATATTCACAGTGGAGTGTTAAACTATTATTCCAACCTTCAGGTATGCTGGTCTGTATAATGTTCCGCTATTTATTATTTTTGGTTATGAATTTACAAAACAACGGCTGAGCGAAAATAAACCTTTAATTCAGATATTTTTTGCACATCGTGGATCACGTAAGGAGCGAAAATAAACACAAAATACAAGCCAAAATAAAAATAAAGACCACTGCCATAAAAAGGTAGGAGTTAGACCATCGAACAAGTAACTGAAGGTTCCTATATCAAATCCCGAATCGGATGAGGTGGCAAAAAAATATTTTGATTTCTTTGCCACCTCATGAAGCAATAAGCGTTAACTATGACTATGGCAGTTAACACTTATTGCTTCCTTGGCTTTCATTCTGAGGGACTGCATTAATTGTGAAAGCCGCATTTCTTTTGAATCCTGTGTGGAATTCACAAATATCAACTTTCCCAAAAGTTGGGATACTACAACTTTGCTGTAGATGTTTAATCTTCATTTTGTATGGGCTGAGGAATAACAGGTGAACTGTGTTGACTTATCTGAGACTGTCATGAAGTAACCATAGTAACAGTCGGAAGTTTAGGCACACTGGCTCAAAACTGAAGCTTCCTCCTCCAGAAAGAAATACGAAAAAATATCCACCTCAGCCCATTATTTTATCTACATTATCTTTCACAATGATTGGCCATGATTATTCTAACCTAGTAGTGATTGTTATTATTGTGATTACGGACATTTTAAAAAACAATTAATGCAGCTTTGTAATTCTTTCACATGTGGCCCGCAAAAACATGGGCTATGTTTATATCACCCCGTTTCAAAGAGACAGGCTATTCTTGCAGGCATGACTTTGTATACTGGCATATCAGAGACAAATGGTATTGTACAGAGTGCAGATATGGGTGGGCACCTTTTGAAAAGAATCTGTTTACGTAGTATCGGCCGTCCAGGATTATGGCATTGGACAAGATGGTATATGGGATACAATAAGAACTTATGTAAATCATAGAGTACAAGTAAACTTAATGCATAAATAGTTGTATTTGGGATACTACTACTTTGCTGTAGATGTTTAATCATAATTTTGAATGGGCTGAAGTACAGCAGGTGAAGTATGTTGACTTATGTGAGACTGTCACCATAGTAAGAGTCTGAAGTTTAGGCAAACTGGTTCAAAACTGAAGCCTCCACTGCCAGAAAGAAGTATGAAAAAATATCAGGTGGGGGGGGGGTAGCGGGACAAATTGGGATGATACAGTCTTATGTCAATGTTGTAAGAACACAATCACAATATGACAGTGGTTGATTATGGCAAGGTAGAATTCAAGCAGTAGCAAAAAGTAAGGACAATCAGTTGGCTAAAAATCCCCACAAGGTTCACCTTCCCAAAAAGTTTTGAAATCTGTTATTGTAATTATCATTGTGTAAAGAAGTTATCACTGTAAATTGTGTGTGTTTGTGAGCATTCTAGTAATTTAACAAACAGCTTTTGCATTGCTAGTGTTAAGCTCTTAAAGGGACAGGGCAGCTAAACATTCAATATTTTGGGGCTATAAATCATACGCAATATTTCAAGGTTATTTTCATAAAATAAACACAGTAATTCAGCAGACATATACTGTAAAAACTGAGTCACAGCTTTGACAAACACATTTCAAATTGTCTCCTCGCAATGTCCATATATATTTCTTCAGATTAATTTCCCTGTGCGGCATGTAAACTGTAAAACCAAGAACACAATCAGCAGAAGCCAGCCCAGCTTACCCCGACAAAAAAACCAAAAGGACTGATACTCACTTGACTCCCCTGGATGACCGCATTTCTGTTTTTCCCGTTGTAATCCACTACCTCAATGTAATCCAGGTAGGCGTCTGCCCAGTACACCAGCTTCTTGACCAAGTCCAGGGCAATGGCAGTGGGCTGCTCTGTGTCGTAATCGACTATTCTGGTTCGGTTGGTGCCATCCATGTTGCAGCGCTCCACCTTGGCTATGTTCCCATAGTCCGTAAAGAACAGCATCCTGTGAGGAGATAATATACACACATGTGGATAAAATGTGCTTTCACTATATTAAAGGGATAGTTTGTCCAAAATTCATATTTTTCTGAAATTTCACTTACCAAGAGATGTTCCAAAGGGCCATAGAGTAATTTTTTCTAACAATCCTTTTTACAGCTCTGTCCCAGTCTGTAATTAGCGTGAATGGAAACGTTTTGTACCGCTATCGCCAAGCTGGATTGCAAGCGGAAAACTACTCCAAAACACTTCAAACTACATTTAGTAATCTGTCGCGGTAGCATCAAATTTTTAAACTTTACACTGACGAAACAGCCGGTGGAATTGGCTGAATTCAAACTGGCACTAGCAAACTATTTCCTACAGCCACCATACAAAGCTTCTGTTCTTCGGCAGTGATGTCATCGAGGTGAGCATGAACTTCAACCGCAACAAGCTACGTGAAGATAGGTTGCTTCGCCTAGCTTTTTAAAATTGCTGCTAATTTACAATTAAGTATATTATTGCTATATTTTTGCTTTATAAATTTCTTATCAACCAACACAATGATTGGCCGTGATTATTCTAACCCAGTGGTGATTGTTATTACTGTGATTACAGACATTTTAAAAACAATTATTGCACCTTAGTAATTCTTTCACATGCGGCCCACAAAAACATGGGCTCTGTTTATATCACCCCGTTTCAAACAGACACGTTTTAATGCTATTCTTGCAGGCATGACTTTATATACTGGCATACCAGTGGCAAATGGTAGTGTACAGAGTGAAAATGTGGGTGAGCACCTTTTGAAAAGAATCTGTTTACGTAGTATTGGCATCCAGGATTATGGCAATGGACAAGATGGTATATGGGATACAATAAGAACTTATGTAAATCATAGAGTACAAGTAAGCTTAATGCATAAATTATATTGAGTTTTTTTTTTGGCGGTGGACAAAATGTTCAGTATGCCCGCTCAATTGTCTGGCTTTTTAAAATTGCTGCTAATTTACAATTAAGTATATTATTGCTATATTTTTGCTTTATAAATTTCCTGATTCTTACTATGTAGATGTCGCGTGCCATGTCACAAGAATTTCATTGTGCAGGATGACGCAGTGTTATTCGGTGCGTTTGATAAATAAACTTTTGGATTTCCTTTTTGTATCGATGTCAACTTCTCGAGTTGTATTTTGGGAGGATCAATGGAGCAACTTAGCCAATGAGACATAGAATTTTTGCAAGTAACATTTTAATACAGACCCACGTTTACTTAGAAGAGGACTAAAGGTGAATGCAATTCCATCAAGTTACCCAGTTCAACCCGTGGAAACAAGACAGATTGTAAGTAATACTTTTGATTGCTATGTTATAACACACAAAGTACACATTGCCTCCGGATATTCTGGGCAAGGGTTGGGGATTAACGTGTTCACCATTGCCGAGGTGACTGTCCAAGGTTAATATCAAAGACGAAATAGGTAACTTGCTTTCTAGCAAGTGAATACTAACTTTCGTTAACTGTGTATACACTTACTCTTTCCAAACGAACGCGTGGATCAACACAATTGTGAAAAAAACTGACCAGTAAACACAGGAAGTACCAGTTTATTTGAAATGAGAATTATATTGCGAAACCTAAAACTTTATTTCGAGGAATAGAACATTGTCATGTTCTTTGAGGTAAACAACACCACTTGTCTTAGTTTGGAGTGTTTTAGAGTAGTTTTCCGCTTGCAATGCAGCTTTGCGATAGAGGTACATACGGAATCCATTCATGAATTTATACGATGCTAATAACACTAATTACTGACAGAGACAGAGTTGAATAATGGATTGTTTTAATAAATGACTATGTGCCTGAAGGACCAACTGGGAGTAAAGGGACTGTCACCAAAATGAGATTTTTGGACGAACTATCCCTTTAAGAAGATAGATAGGCATACAAAGACTGGCAGGACATGAATCCATAACTTTGCAATGCTAGAGTCACACTCCTAACAATTTGAACACTGGTTCAAGAAAGACTGATAACAGTAAAAGTAAGGAGCCTAACACATAAGCCCATTAAGTAGCCTCTGAATACAAATAATCTTCTATTGTCACCCTCTTATCAACCAACACAATGATTGGCCATGATTATTCTAACCCAGTGGTGATTGTTATTACTGTGATTACAGACATTTTAAAAACAATTATTGCACCTTAGTAATTCTTTCACATGCGGCCCGCAAAAACATGGGCTCTGTTTATATCACCCCGTTTCAAACAGACACGTTTTAATGCTATTCTTGCAGGCATGACTTTATATACTGGCATACCAGTGGCAAATGGTAGTGTACAGAGTGAAAATGTGGGTGGGCACCTTTTGAAAAGAATCTGTTTACGTAGTATTGGCCATCCAGGATTATGGCAATGGACAAGATGGTATATGGGATACAATAAGAACTTATGTAAATCATAGAGTACAAGTAAGCTTAATGCATAAATTATATTGAGTTTTTTTTTTGGTGGTGGACAAAATGTTCAGTATGCCTGCTCAATTGTCTGGCAGGGTTTGGACTATTCTGTCATACTTGCTCAATTCTTTCATGCCAGGGACGGAGGCTACACCCTGATGGCAGCTCAGCAGGTAGAGACGAGCGCAACCACTGAAAGGAGTAGCCATTTCTGTTGTATACATACAGTATGTGATTTCTACTGTACCACCCTGGAAGGCTTGGCTTTTTTGGGCCACGGTGGATGAAGGAACATTTAATAGGACACAGAAAGGACATTTGCAGAAGAAAATGTGGTGTGCTTTCTAGCTCGTATTTGTGGTTTTGAAATAACTTATACAGTTGTAGTGGCAGTGACTGCAGTGGTAAGACTAGTTATAGTTGGATTGCAGGTAAATGAAAAGATGGATTGATTGAATATTTGACTGAGTGACCCATTGCATTAGAGAGAAACGATAGGATTCTCATCGTGTGATCATGTGAAAGCTTGTTTGGTGTCAATAGCTTGAACGGTATAAGAGTTGCTGTTGGAGTCTTATGTCAAGCAAATCTTTTCAAATGAATAGTGTTTATAGAGAATTTGAGGTTTTCTTTCACAAGAACCCATGCTCATTTACATCAATGTCCTGGGGAATAGTTACAAAGCCAATTGGAAACAAGGACGATCAGGTGGATTAACCAGGACAATGACGTCAACATCGCTACTCACACGATTGGCCCCAAGGTGTCTTCTGTGACCACAGTCAGAAGAGTCAGAAGATGGCACCCTATGCAAAGAAATGACCAATTCACAAACCTGGAGCACTGTGATTGTATCTGTAGACCAGAGGGAAGTAAACCCCTAATGGCCTTCCCAACACCAGTTCCAGCAACATCTGGTTTCCCATCTGGGGATCAACCAAGACTGACTGATTAGTGGGACAAAGGTTTTTGATATGCTGCAAAAGTTATGAAAGTTGGCTTGCTGTCTAGATTCAACCATTCAAGAATTACTAGAGGTGAGTTATTTTTAGTGGGTTCCAATGCCACTTTAAAGTTACACTTAGGCTGTTTTGTATTCATAATGACAAGGGCAAGTTTGATGTTGCAAACAATAATGTAATATCCATGATTTCAATCGTAACAAACACAATAAGATGAAAGCTGTGGTGTTGGATGAACTTTTAAATATTTTAACAGAATAATGACTAGGTAGGTTGAAGGAAAGTATAGACATCGTTAGTTAAAAATTGTCAAGTTGGCCAGAAAAAATCTTGGTTTGAAAGGGGTATTAAAGCTAACTACCAAGGACAGTTCAAATTAACTGGAGTAAGCCTACGGGTTTACAAAATGAAGGGGTTGACAATAAGACAATATGCTTGGAATAAATATTTAATTCCAAGCATGAAATTGAATCTTGAAGCACACTGAACCTTGAAGTCTTATCAGCTCAAACCCTTTCCTGATTTTACCCACAGATGTCTACCAAAGTGAAAGAAACACCAACATAAATTCCATAATTTGGTGCTTTTTTCATGGAGGTTGAAAAAAAATGTCTCAAACGGCATTTTACAATCCGCCATAAGGTGTTCAAATGCCTTGAGATCAGATGACTTAGATGAGCCATGGCATATCTGGAAACATCAATACCCTTTTTCACTGATGCCCTTGGCAAACATACTCCAACTATCACCCCTTATTAAAAGCAATTGAGATATATTCTTCTAGCAACTGTAGCCAAAATAATACTGGATGGGATTATATTTTTTTAGTCTACAACCATCTCATTCCATATATCACTCTCATACAGGGCCTATTTGTAAATGCTATTGTTAAAAACCATAATTTAATGTATGTGGAAATGTGTCTAACATAACAAAGGGAAAATTCATTCACAGGTGTTAAAAAAGGAAAAAAGAGAGGTAGTAATAATATAAATGCCAGACATAAATCTGAGACTCAGCTTCATCTTAGGAAAGAATATTCTTAATGAGTCCCCACGCTTGATGATGGTATGAAGACCTGTGCCATGCTCATGTTCTCGGTGTGTACAATTTCATTTTGTTTCTCCAAATCCCCAGGACTTACAAGGAAAAGGCAGGAAACTTGAAACCCCAGAGTCAGAATTTCAATAAAACACTGAGATTTTGGGAAAGCTACCACAATTTTCCAACCAAAGTGTACCAACTGATGTGGAAGCATTAGGGCAGATTTTCTCACGGTGTCATGGTGTATCTCTGAGACATAGAGAACCAGGCTAGATTACTGCTGAGCGTTTAACTGAAATGTCAGATGTAGTTCCATTAGCCTAGTTCAGTGCACAAGACTTGGTAATAAAATACAATTATTATACTTCATTGTGGCCAGGGACAAACAGACCTTTGGTACAGACCTTTGTAACAGACCTAGAGAGAAGGACGGACATTGGAAACATAACAACAACAGTGATAGGGTAAGGTAGCTCAATCGATAATTGTAGTGGTTAATAATCAGTCTTGGAATCATGCCTTATCTACTTTGTGCTACAGTAATAAAATAATTTTTCAGCTGTAGCATTATGCAGCTAGCTAACATACTATCTAGTCAGTTAGCCTAGCTGCTACTACTACTAGCGTAGCAAAGGGGATCACACACAGAGATAACATTCCATAGTTGTCTGGCTACTAGTGGCTGGCTGACTGCAACTGAGTATGGATGATACGTTATACTGATGCCTGAGCTGTGCTCATGTTAGTCTCACACAAACAGATCATTCCACTCTATTCTACAGCTTCCACAGTTTGTTTTGATATTAAGTGTTTTTTCGATTATTCATGGCTATATCCATATACAGTAAAGGAATATATAGGGTAACATTTAAATATCAACCATGCTTATTAGTTTACTGAAGCCTAGAGTTCCTTTTCTTTTCTATACAGAAAAGGGACTTGAGGCTTCAAAAACTAATAAGCATGGTTGGTATTTAAATGTTAGCGTGTTGTGTAATCAAAACCTTTTCTCCAATCACATGATGGAAAATATGACCCCCTAGTCCGTAACAAAACTAAAACAACCACAGGCAAGTCTAGATAAAGCTTAATGTAATTTTAATTAATTCAAAGAGATTGTTTCAGATAACAGAGCTAAATAAAGGGAGGGCGCTGTCAGACAGTTTTTCATTAAACTATATAGCCAAAAACTGTATATGGCTATAGAAGCTTGTGAGTGTCATATTCTGTAAACATTGTGCCTGCTGTGTGCTGCTATCACCGACCTCTCCAATGTCTTATTGTTTTCACTCCATTGCCTCAGGCTGAAGACCCTCCGCCTCCCATCTCTCACTCCAAACAGCTGTAGCCATGTCTCACCAATTAGAGCCAAAAAAAAACACGCTTGCTCCTGATACCCAATCTAGCTGGCAGAACTCACGCCTGGCTCCCTGCTCCCCAATGGGCCGGCACTCCTCATTATTCCTCCAAGCACACGCCATGTCACCAGCGTCTGTGTACATACTGTCCATGCATGTGCATATACAATGTGACTAACTTTTTCTCAACTAATGCTCGCCATGGAATGTAAACAGTCATGTTTGTCATGGTAAGTACTGTAATTGCATTCTTTTTTCATGAAGTTAAAAGTGAATGTTTGTCATTCTCCATGCAAACACACTGTATATTCACAGTGAATCATAAGAGACAAGTCACATTGGTTTAGCGAAACAACGCAGTGCTATTTCAAATGAAGGAAACATTTTGGGGAATGAGGTGGGGAATACATGGCAAGGATGTGAGAAACCAATCTAAAATCCTTTTATCGATAAACATTTTCACTTCACTGGAATAATTTTGCTGTGCAGAGAAGACCCTACATTATTAAAACACAGACGAGATATATTGAACACCGGTGGCATGCATAAGAAGTCATGTTGAATAATTTGAATGCTGAGGTTAGCTGAAAGAAAGTAGTGTGAAGGTTTCATCTATCACATTACTTAAAAGTACAAAGTAGCTTTAAGGGTAAAGGTATAACAGACTTGCACATAACCAGCAAATAACACGGATCGAGACAAGAAATTCTGATCCACTCATTCTGATGTTGTTTGCGCTGTGAATGGTCTTTGCTCTGCTGAGAAACCTGGTGCTAAGATACAGCAGCTCTCAGAGAAAGGCTTCTCATTAAAACCCTGCTCTGAATTCATACCCACTGCCTGTCCTTGTACCCTAAAGAATATAATAGGACGGACGCTCTCCCTCTGTTGAGCTTCCAGGTGCCTTTTCCCTGGGAATATTAACAGGAGAACATAAACTTTTTAGCTGCTGATAACTGAAATAATCAAGCCTCCATTCTCTCCTTGTATAAGCTCACTCTTCACTTCTCCTTACTACATTTCAGCATTTACAGTGCGACGCACACTTTTAGAAAGCAATTTCTTTTCCCCCACAGTCACTTTTAGGAACTTTTTGTTGGTGGCAGAAACAAAACTGCTTAAACAGAGACATGGTCCTCCAGGGCCATTTTATACCGGGGGACATACGGGGGAATCAGTGAATACTAATAAGATTTAATGAGAGTGGGAGCTGTTTGGAGCACTGCCCCTTTCAGAAAATAACACGGTCATACTCAGTACGTACAGCTATGTAGGATATGTGTTTTAAGCAGGTTGTATTATTCAGGCAACTAAAGATACTGTACCATTCAGTATTATTCAGTCAACTAAAGATACTGTAATGTATTTCCAGAACACTTTTTAAAATGCAACATTTTTGAAGTGTCATTACTCCCATCTGTGATCAACCACTGTGCAAATCAAACACATCTGGAAGCACTATTTGGAAAATGACAATGGTAAATTGTTTGAATACAACAAGAAACATTTATTTGAAGTATAATGACAAACGAAATGCATACCATGGGTGTGTGATAAGAGTTACAAGAGTGACAATATGATATGGATCAAAAAGAATTCAAAGATTCTTAAGGTTGCCATATTCAGTCATTGTCAAAGTAAGTGTTCAGAGCAAACTCACCCCATAAGTGGATCCACAGCGATTCCTTTAGGATTAGTCAGATCCAGATCTATGATGGTGACACAGGTGTCCCCAACGTGGTTGCAAACAAATATCCTGTCGCTTGCACGATCCACAAAGTAGAAGTTTCCAGTAAGCCAATCAATGGTCATGTGTTCGGCATCTACAAAGAGAAAAACAAAGAATTTCATTCTTGGTACTGAACCTTATTTTGATTCATATATTGAAACCTCTGGATTCAGTCTGTCATGCAGTTCTGCACTTTTTTACTAACTGAAACTTGCCAAGACACCCTTGTCTCTTCTACTCTTCGACTGGCTGGGAAACCCTGACTACTCCTTGACACTGGTTGATGTTTCTTTATAGAACTTCCCAACAATATCACAGCAAAAATGAATAGGAAAACAGCAGTTATTAGATATAGGCTAGTGTTTTTTTTGTTCGTATTCTGTTTGTATATCTACTTTCTGTAATAAAGGGTGCAACTATAACTTTAATTCACTGTTTAAATAAAGGTTGAATACAATAAAAAATATACCTATACACCCAAAAATTAACTAAAAGTCTGTGTACAAATAGGGATAATTGAGAAATAGGCACTATTAGGCACTATAGATGATACATAAGTATACTTCTCTGCTGTGTTCTGGTCAACAAGTGAAAAATCAGCAGCCTGGTTACCTTGAGCAATATCATCCCAAAGTGAAAGCTTAGGCATATTACATTAATGTGATGTTGCACCAAGCCTGGGGTCCAGCTTCAGCACATTGGCATTGGTTGGATGGGGCAAAAATGTTCAGACACGATCACAACTATACCACAAGCCACCATTCAGTCAGGTTCAGGCTGAAATAAAGAACTAGTCTCTAAATGACACATGGGACTTCTACCATCAGAATTGGAAGACTAACATGGGCCTTAAACATTTGTAACAGTTCAAAACGTGCAAGCCTGAAATATTATGGTTCAGGACATCTAAGAGACATCTTTAAGTGTCTCAACCTGTTGGAACATTAACAGTGGTGCCTAGTGATTCCAATGTGCAGTTGAGCTTAGCTAGAAATGTAACGAGTGTAGGAGTGAGCCCAAGTTTTCTTCTGGATGATCGCACTAGGAAAACAAACGCCAAGGTGCTGATAATAGCTTGCTTCCTCTATTTTCCCACAGACTAAAGTTGGAGGAAATAGATTACTAAAGGTTTGGCCTCTTAAATGCTAGCCAACTGGTTAATACTTAGAATAAATATATTTTTCTTGTGAGGCTAGAGTTATGTATGGTTATACTAACCTCTTTGAACTTGCAATTACTTTAGCTTTTCTAGCTAGCTTGCTACACGAGTTTTCTGGCTACAGTAGCTAATTATGGTTGCACTCAGTGTACTGTATAATTTATATTCTCAAAAAGTAATTTTGAAACTAACCCATATCTTAACCCCACTGCTTAACTGCCTGTTCATAAATTTAATGCCAAAAAAACTCAATTTAGTTTTATGGAATGTTTACAAATGCAGCCCTTCTGAAGGGGCATGCCTGAGTGTGCTTGATAAATCACGAGTTGCCAAACATTGTAAACAAAATAATATCTTTAAAAACATACTTTGTAAACTTTGTACTGTTTTGATATCCTTTTCTTTTGTAAATCCATTCAGATTCTTCATCTTAGCACAACGTAGCTGTCCAGAGGAGTCTGAGGATAAAAGCCAACACACTTCCTCTTCATGGTAATTGTAATCCAACGAAAGGTCTCCATTTGTACCCAAAGTTCTCAAGGTCTGTAGATTAGATCCATTTAGTCGTGTGGTTGCTATATGATTTGACCTTCCAGTCAGCAGAGCAGGAAAGCTGTCGTCAGGGTCTGTAACGAAAGAAAATATATTGTAGGAATGTGGGAGAAAAAAACAACAATACTGTGTATATTCTTCACATAGAAAGAAAAAGGACTGTGTAAACCAAAGAGGAATAACATGAGAAGCTAACAGTAACAGGCATGGGAAAACGTAAAAGTAAATCCACCAAAAAAGAGGCATTTTGTTAACTATAATACAAATACTTTACCATTCTCCATATATATATCGCCTTTGGAAAGTAATCAGATCTCTACACTTTCTCTAAATTTAGTTAATTATCTTAATTTATAATTGATTAAATAAAAAATGTTTTCCATCAATTTACACCCATTACCCCATAATGACAAAGTGTAAACAAGTTTTTAGAAATGTGTGCCAATTTATTGAAAATGGTTCTAATTTACATAAGCATTCCGACTCTGTATTCAGTACTTTGTAGAAGCGCCTTTGGCAACGATCACAGTGTTATGGCAATGTCTCAGAGCGTTCAGTCTTGGGAATGGGCTTTGGCTGGGCCACTCAAGGACATTCACAGACCCGAATCCACTCCAGTGTTGTATTGCCTGTGGGCTTCAGATGCTGAATGATGAATCTTCACCCCAGTATGAGGTTCTAGGAATGGTATTAGTAGTACCATGTTTTTGCCAGACGTACACCTTGGCATTCAAGGCTAATAGATCAATTTTTGTCTCACCAGAACAGAACTTTTTTCATGCCTATCTTAAGAGTCCTTAAGTCATATGACTTTTACTTGGGAGTTGCTTTCATCTAGCCACTCTACTACTGTATATAGGCCTGACAGATGGAGTGCTGCAGAGATAGTCGTCCTTCCTTGCAGGTTCTCTGATCTCTGCAATATAATTCTGAAGATCTGATTAAGTGACCAAGGTGTTCGTGGTCACCTCCTTGACCAAGGGCCTTCTTGTCCGGTTACTGAGTTTGGCAGGACAGCTCTAGAAAGAGTCTCAGTGGTTCGAAACTGCTTCCATTTCACATGATGGAGACCACTGTGTTCCTGGGAACTTTGAGTGCCCTAGAATATTTTTTTTAAAACCATCCCCTCAGCTTTGTCACAACACAATTCTCGGGGGTCTACAAAAAAATCATTTGACTTCATGGCTTGGCTTTTCTTAAGCAATGTGATGCAATGTGAAGTGTGAGAGCTTATGTAGTAGAAAGGTGAGTGCCTTTCTAAATTATGTCCAATTATGTAGTAGAAAGGTAAGTGCCTTTCTAAATTATGTCCAATCCATTGCATTTGCCACAGGTGGAGTCCAATCAAGTTGCAATGACATGTCAAGGATGATCAAAGGACACAGAGTGGTTATAAATAAATATTTTACTTTTTCATTTTAAAGAAGTTGGCACATATTTCTTAAAATGAGTTCCACTTTGTCATTATGGGATATTGTGTGTAGATTAATGGCACAAAAATACATATTAAATCAAATTATCAATTAAGTCTATAACTCAAAAAAAATAAAAGGTGTCTAAATGCTTTCCAAAGACGTTGTATACAAAAACTAACTTTTTTCCAAGTATAAGTGGATGACAAAAATGAGGTATTGTTTCACAGTCCAAGCTCATTGCCCAGATTTGTGACAGAATGGGGGATTTAGCCCATCAACTGCTAAGCTTACACAACCCAATTTTAAGGCCTAATTGACCGTGCACTTTCTATGCCACTGAGTTCACCCCAAAAAGCCCTGCTTTATCCCGATCACCCACACAAGTGCAAGTCAGGGCAAGCTCACCTAATATGGGCAATAAATCAGTGTGTCTCAGTAAAAATCACTTTAGGCTCTTTAAACTGATCCTTCTAAGACAATGGTATTCATGTTTTCAGCGCAAACCCCATTTTTTCAGCCATAATTATTAGCAACAATTATTAGCAACAATTATTTTTACATCCATTACATCAATTAAAATGAAAATTATCCCATAATCATAGAGTATGTGCTAAACAGAACAATGTTTTAATGATCTTTCTCAGAAGTATATATGGGAAATTGAAAAGCACTGCTTGAAGACAACCTTTAGGAACCTCCTGTGTTTTTTTAATAGAAGTATAATGTTTGCATAATAAAGGGCACTGTTCCCTTTTCCTACGTGCAACATTACTCTTGAAACCTAAATGGTGGCTGTCATTCAACAACGTATTTTGACAATGTTTCTTTACTGTACATCAAGTGTCAAACAATTCCCTTATCAAATAAATGTCTACCTACTATCCACGTACATTTTCAAATTATGTCACATAATGTTGACCTCGTAGTTTAGGGAGATTGAAAGTGCAATTGTGTAATATAATTTTAACCATGTAACATCCGTATGAATACTTAAGGATCAAATGGAATCCAAGTAAAAGAAAAAAAACGAGTTGATGCTGTACTGTATATTTAAAATACTTGAATTAAACATTGAACCCCTTAATGTGTTTTTCACCCTCTACTGCTCCCCATCTCATGGCCTCTGAATGTATATTCATGAGCTTTTACAACTAACGGTAACCCCATCGTTATCCCTGTACTGCAATATTCCCCTGCTAAATTAATATTAATGTGTGTGAGCATTGGGTTCAGTTAAGTTTATGGGTAATCATATTTAGTTTATTCCTGGTAGGAAAACAGTCACATTGATTAAAAGCGGTAACACTGTGACTCTCCCCAGCTAGGTGTGCTGCTTTACCTCAGGCTATTTTCAACCCAGAGAGAATGTATCATCACCATGGCCCTAAAATGTATCATACAGTACATTTGACATTTTGCGTGGCACAAGGGTAAAGGTTTGTCTGTGTGCATTTCAACATTTCTTACAGCATGTTGTTTTATACCAAGGAAATTAAGTGTTTTTTCACCAAACGCAACACATTGCCATCTATCGAACCGTAACATAAATCAAGGTAATGCCAGGTATTGTCTCAAGACGAAACAGAGTGAGAGATCACTCTCATTTAAAACCTTGAGATCATTAATTCCACCATTATCCTAACCTGACCATGTCTTCTACCCCATTCCCTGGTCATAGATGAATGTGGTCACTGGTGAAACAAATTAATCTTTCCTTTACTCAACTCAGAAAACAAGGTTAAGATGAACGAGGCGATTTCCAAGACCAACCTACAGAATGGTTGAATGAAGAATTCACAATGTACCTTCTGTGTTTATTAATAGGAATGAAGAATGTATGGCATATATGCAGATGATGTTGTTCTATAGTACTGCATTGTTAGTCTCACCTTGTTTGGCTGTGCAGGACGTTCTGTCATTCTGTAGGATGTATCCTTCTGTACAGCTGCATCTATATGACCCATAGGTGTTGAGGCAGGTTTGGCTACACGTTCCATACACAGAACATTCATCATGATCTGGGGAGAGAAAGAGAGCCATTTGTAACAAATTAGGTGTGCTCAAACATGACCCAAATACATAAAGCACACTTAATGTGGCCCTCACTGTGCCTTGGAAATAATTACAACACAACCAAGGAACCTAGGTTAGAAAGTCATCAGATCATTTAGTGTGGAATGTGTAACTTCAGGCATTCTATTGCACCCTTTATTCTACAGCCTTATGCTTAAACTAGGTTTCGTACTGTATGAGCGGTAGCCAAGCCTTCTATTGTCGCCACTGTGGCGCGAAGCATTACTTCACGGCACTGTCGTCTACCTCGTACATCATACATAATATTGTATATAATTTGAGCCGTACAATATTGAGTCTTCCCTCTTACCCGGGCCCCCTGATAAATGTCAAATGTCAAAGTATGTTCCAGTAGTTGTCAGACTGAAATGGGCTGCAATTTGCCGGGTCTGCAGGGAAAATGCCTGGCTCTGCCGACAGATGCATCTCATTTCCAACAGGCCTCCTGCTCAGGTTAATTTGAGTAGTCCGGCCAAGGGTGAGGGGGAGAGACAGAGACAGAAAGCAAGATGGAGAGAAAGAAAGAAACAAAGACAGAGATAGGAGATAGGGAAGTGGGGAGCCTGCCACCTGCCCAGGGAAGCCCGTCACGCGGAGTAAAGAATTCCTACCTCTGCAGCTTGTCCCATCCTTGCCAACCTCAAAACCGTCAGCGCAGAAACAGAAGGTTCCGTTTCTCGTCATGACGCAGCCATAGCGGCAACGCAACTCGTGACAGGCTGACAGCAGCACTGTGGAGAGAAACGGAGAGGGAGGGGGCGACACAGAGACAGGGGGGAACACATGTAAATTGCTTTTTGAATTTCTTCTCTTTGCTTTTCCCATTTGTGGAGGATTTCGGCATTGTCGGGAATGACTGTCTTGAGCTTATGGCTGGGACCAATAGGTGTTTTGCAACACTTACAGTCAGTATATGGGAAATGCCACAAAGTAAGTAAGTATGAAATGTGTGGAAAGACATCCTCTCATGCATTAAACTTGAAATGCCTACTCTAAAAACTTTTAAACTGAGAGAATAAGATTTGCTGTCTATGGAAAGACTTAGAATTTTAGAATCTCAGAGAATAATAAAGAAGAAGGAAGCTCTCAAAAGTCATTTTCTATTTGTAGACTGGACCTGCATGTAATTGTACTGTACACTATTGGCAATTAAAAAAGTATAGTTGTAGTCCGCAAAGATGACAGCTGATGGCAATCGAGAAAGAAAATATTATTTGCGTATTATATCTTCCAACAAGTCTGTAATCCAACACAATGAAAGCAAATAAATGAGAAAATCCACAAAGACTATCCTTAGAATTAATTATACTTAATGAAGGGTTACCTTGTTTTATAAGAGCAACCTATGCTTAATGTTGGAAGAAAACAATCCTTGCAAACCAGGTAAAAAAAAACAATTCAAAGATTGCCTTAGTGGGAGTAGAAATGACCATTATAATTATATGGGAGTTAACTTGCTGAGTAAACCTCTCATTTTAGCAAATCAAAATACTGTAAATGTAAATTTACCGGTATTTCAAAACATCTGAAAATGTTAATGTAGTCCATATTATTTGTATAGCATGGGATGATAGATACACACTAAGTGTTGAATTTACAGTAAGTCTCAGCAGTGTGATAAACACTCAACACTGAGCCACTTCAGGTAAAAAAAAATAGAAGCTAACCAAGTCCACAATACTAAATACAATGTTCCATCAAATAGCTAGCTACTGCTGTAACACTGTTTTATCACAATGAAGAACATTTCACCAAGGAGTAACTCACTTGAGTCAGCGTATTGAGACAGCTCAGCTGCTACTTGGGTGAACAAGACACATGAGGAAAAGTATTCTTATTAAAAGTTACGAGGAATTTCTCACGCATTTCTTATTGGCTACTGAAGGATTTGAAGACATTTGGGCAGAAGTGTCTCAAATTTAGTATACTTAATCAATATGCTCAGAATCTAACATTAATAATACAAAACTGTCCTATAAACGTTCTCACAATACAGTACCAATTGTGGGCCAACAGAGAAGTGCGGACTAAGCCACTACATCGTAATGGCCAGGCTCCACCCCTTCCTGGTTTCCTAGCCAGTCGTGATTGATAGGCTTGGGAAAATGTATGACATTTGGGAAAGGTAGGTTCAGAAGGGCTGTCCTTGTCTTATTGCATCCAAGCGACTATGTGTAGTGGTTCATGCACGTAGAAGCTTAGGTCAGGGTAAACAATGTTTAATCTACTGTGTGGCATGGCTTGTCATGACATGCTTCGAACCACACGTGTCAATCTAACTGTAAGTTCCTCTAGAAAAGAATGTCTGATGAATAAAATAAAAAATGCAAAAAAGAAAGCAAGTCCAAGCCAGAATAGTATATAACGTACTATCTTTTGTTTCTATAGCCTGAGGAAGCTTGATGTATAACTGCACCCTCTGGACAGGCAAGGTTGCTAGATGATCGCAAGCAAAGCATTCTAAAATGACCTTCTGGGACTTACATCAAAGAGACATTGGTGTTCCAATATAGAATAAAATACAAAATTACAGCAAGCAGTTCTGAAAGAACTTCCCATGTCACAAACAGTTAGAATTTGTTCTGATTTATTTTATTTATTTATTTATTTTGCTTCTCTTTTCTTTGTACACATTGTAAACAAAAGATTTTCAATGACATGAGTGACAGAAAAGAATGCCTTGGAAAAAATAAACATTTTAATTGCTGAAAAGTTAGATATGCCACAAGCCCACCACTGAACATGAAATACTGTCAAATAGCAACCCTGAGGATGAAGGCTGTTCAGGCTGCTCATTGATTTGACTTGTTTTCTTTTAATGCCAACAACAAAGCACTAGTCGAAAGCATTTAAAACAATCTAGGAATGTCTCAACCAACCAAACATCTGACAACTCATGCTTACATATCAAGACATTAGTTACCTTAACCAATAAAACAAGCCCAAGAACATCACTATCTCTAAAGTGAAGAAAGCCACCAGAACAGAAAAATATTATTATTTTGGTCTTGTTTTCAGTAATTAAAATCCATCTTTGCAGAGAAAGTTGACACTAAAACTGTGGGAAGATTTTAAATATGTACAATGGCATCAGAAGTCCTTTTTTCATGATTTGTCTTTGCTGTTACAACGTTGACACATGAAGATGTATTGGTTGAGTGGAGAGATGGCAGTTGCAATATACAAACTGTCTGGGTAGCTGGTGGAATTCATAATGAAGTCATCTTTAAAATCCTACAGTATGAATCCTAAATGCAATGTTATACTGTTGACACTATTATTTACACACAAACACAAAATATCCATAAACCAATGTGCACCAGGGCACCAGCATTGGATACGTGTATGGTATAACCATAGAACAGTTCCCTGTTTTACGTGTATATTTGCATATATTTCAGGCTTAAATTAAGTAAGGTTTTTCTAGAGTGTCACAGCTGGGAATGGTGGCCAGCGTAAACCCTAAACCTAATCTCTAACCCTTTTTTTGTAACCTTAATCTTAACCGTTATCCTAATTTTTACCTTACTGGAAGCGTTATCTAACCTTAACCGTGTTTGCTGTCTAACACTACCCCTGTTCTTAATCCTAACCTTAACCTCACAGACTATTAGCTATCCATAACCCTTGAGCATTGTTTGTAGTGCAGCACTTCCCTAACTCCGACCCAGACATCCATGCTCCACATGCCCTAAACCTAACACAAATAACCTAACGTCAGGCGTGGGTAGAGTATTGGAGTACTCAAGGAAGAGTGCAGTTACCGATGTAAAAACATACTCAAGCATAAATTACCATCTGAGAAAACTACTCAAGTAAGAGTAAAAGAGCACTCAGTAAACCCCACCCTCATACACACCAGCAACTGCGAACGACACTACCTACCTTCCATCATCATTAAATAACCATATGCCATAATTGCTGGAATACTGAGACACACTGTCTGGCTCCTCAGCAAGGACTAGATAGATGCACTCTGACAAAGCAGTACATAATGTCTGTGAAGCCATAAAGTGTAATAGTTGACAGGACTATAATACAACAAAAAGCATAGTGAACCAGGAAAATGAAATCAAAAATGTCCCAGCAACTATCTTTCAGAATCAGTTTTCACAGCGGCTCAATTTTCTCTGCAAATCACCACCATATAAGTGTCCTGGCTCTCCCTGACCCTCTCTTCCTCCAATGTCGCTGACCAATCGGGCCTCTCATCAAACTGGAAATGAATGAACTGATAAATAAAAGTTGACCGAGTTGAAACAAGGACTGACTAATCTAAGTGGCAGTGTGGCAATGAAACATTAAAATGTTTTGTAACATGAAACTATTATTTAATTCAAGTTATTTATCATGTCTGATGGCCACAAACAATGTAATGTTGCATACCGTACCCCAAGAAAGATTTAAAAATTAATCTCAAATGAACTGCATGGATGTAATAGTTTTGCAGAGACTTAATACCTTGAACACATGTTCAAGAAGCTACATATTCAACAAAAGTTTAGGAATTAGACTTCAAAGGACTATGACTAGTGACTGCATATAGGCTAGCTACATGAATCAGCTGGCTGGTAGGCATCATGGTAACTAGCTAGCTAATAGCTACAGCCCAATATTGATGTATTATTAGTCTCCGTTCCTGCCCTGGCTTTGGCGCCACTTTGTTCGCGCTTATAGTAGGCTCACAATCAGTGACTCAATAGGCTTTGTGGTCACCTGCAGCTAGTATTTGACCTGGGACAAGTGCATCATCGTCTCCACCGTGGGTTACAGTACTGCAGCAGCAGCACTATTGGAGGAAGATGCCGCGGAAATATCTAGCAAGCTGTTTGTAAAATGAATGTATGTTCATGTGTGTAGTAGGCAGCACAAGCAGCTTGGAATGAACCTGAGGGCTCCCACCCCTTCCCTCTGAAAAAAACACTACACAGTAGTGAGTAGTGCACAGCTGGAGTCAGCAACAAGTCAAACTACTGAGTCAAGAAGGAAAACAAATTTGGAATGCATAAGGAAAAATGTTACCTAAAGTGAGCAGATCAAATGCGGCACAGTAAAGAGTACTTTCCTTTCTGCAAAATGCTAAGTAATTTACACACAAAAAAGAATATGAAAAGTACTCGTTACTCAAAACAAATATTCTTTTACTCATTTGCATTACTTGTAAAGGGTTTCTACCCACCCCTGCCTGACGTTTATGCCTAAACTTAACATAGCCCTAACAACAAATCCTAATCAGCAATGCCTAAACATAAAATAACCAGACATTCTAGCACTAAGACCAGATACTTAACCCCTAAGCCAGTAAACACATTACTATCTTTGTGGGGAATTCAGGTCCAATAGACGTGTTCACATAGACGTGGATCATATATACACACACAAACACGCATACACACCAGACACAAACACACACAAACAAAAAGGAGAGTAACTATGTAAATAAATCATATTCGCCTGGCTTCTGCTGTATAAGACAAACAACAGAATTTCTGGAACAAAGACATACTTTGTTGCAATAGCTTGAATGCACTATGCTGTCTAAGTATTTTGTCGTGCATGTACTGCACTATATAAAGGCCCCTGCTGGTATTGTTTCTCTTGATTCTTTCATCAATCCCCAGTAAGACTTATTCATGTCAATATAACTGGTATGCTTCCTTGTTCTGTAGGAAGAAAACATGCAACGTGACTAGATGCTGGGTCTGAAGACAGCCAAACCAAAGGTAAACCTCCTATTTATTAGCAGACCACAGATTTCACATCCTTCTTGCATTGACTTTGCGGATAGCTGCTTCATCGATTCGTTTGTACTTACCTATACTTGGTTGTGTGGTTGTCCCACCTAGATATCTTAAAATGAATGCACTAACTAAGTTCCTCTCGAAAAGAATGTTTGATGAATTAAATAAAAACATATCATTACAAGCATCCAATTGTTTAAAATGTCTTTGTATCCTATAACATTAAGATGACCCTTCACTGGAACTAAGGGGCCTAGCTCAAACCCTGAAACACAGCCCCAGACCATCATCCTTCCTCAACAAAACTTTACTGTAGGCACAATGCTTTCCGGGTGGGTAGTGTTTTCCTGGTATCCACCACACCCAGATTCGTCCATCAGACTGCCAGATAGTGAAACGTGATTTTTCACTCCAGAGAACACGTTTCTACTGCTCCTGAGTCCAGTGGCGGCATGCTTTACACCACGCCAGCTGATGCTTGGCATTGTGCATGTTGATGTGAGGCTTGCGTAAAGCCATGGAAACCCATTTCATGAAGCTCCCGAAGCAGAGTTCTTGTGCTGATGTTTCTTCCAGAGGCAGTTTGGAACTCTGTGGTGAGTGATGCAACAGATGATACTGTAGGTGATTTTTATGTGCTACGTGCTTCACTGCCCGGCGGCACCGCTCCGTGAGTTTGCGTTGTCTACCACTTCATGGCTGGGCTGTTGTTTCTCCTAGACGCTTCCACTTCACTATTATAGCACTTACAGTTGACCGGGGCAGATCTAATAGGTCAGAAATTTTACGAACTGACTTGTGGCAAAGGTGGCATCCTAACAGTGCCACTGTTAATCACTGAGCTCTTCAGTATGTTTGTCTATGGAGATTTCATGGCTATGTGCTGGATTTTATGCACCTGCGAGCAATGGGTGTGGCTGAAACACCTGAACTCAATAATTAGTAGAGGTGTCCACATACTTTTGGCCATATGGAGTAATTGGGTTTTTCTGCAGAGTGCAATTTATTAAAGAATTGTACACTCACTCCACACCAAGCTTGAAATGTTGCCGATGGTCTAATTGGTGCCTCTTGTGTTGCTCAAATGGTTACAGCATTGTCAAGGAGGGCGGTCATGTGTGACGTAAAGCCGAGGACCACTGGTTGGTGCCCAGTGAGCGTCAGGATAATGGTCATTGGAGAAAGCTAAACTGTTAGTGGAACATATTTTGCTTTCTGGGATGATGAGGGCAGCATAACAATAAGTGGACTTTCACTGTTTCCCTTTTCATTAGATCTTTGTCCAGATACTGTAAAAAATGTATGTGAAGCCCTCCATACCGCGTGCATCGCATTGATATAACTGCTGGCTGCAAGTGTATTTAGACAAAATTCAATCTCAAAAGGATTTTTTAATTTGTTTTTGCTGCTATCCATTCTATTAAGGCTTTATCAATAGTGGATTTAATCATAATGAGACATGGCATGTCCATTGTTCATATATAATGCAATTTACAGTCATCATAGTCCCTATATCAGTGAGAATGGTACAGCATATTTTTTTTGTTATTGAAGAAAAACATTTCCTTAAAACCATATTTATTTCAACTTACAGAAGGGAGACATATAAAAGTAAGATGTTGAGCCACCAAGAGCCACCAGAACAGCTTCAATGCACCTTGGCATACAGTTAGGTCCGGAAATAATTTAACAATGACAAGTTTAGTTATTTTGTCTGTTTACCAAAATATATTCAAGTTACAGTTAAATAATGAATATGGGCTTAAAGTACAGTCTCTTAACTTTAATTTGAGGGTATTCACATCCAAATTGGAGGAAGGGGTTAGGAATTGCAGCTATTTAATATGTAGCCCCCTCTTTTTTAAGGGACCAAAAGTAATTGGACAATTGACTCAAAAGCTGTTTCATGGACAGGTGTGGGCTATTCCTTCGTTATTTCTTCATCAATTAAGCAGATGAAAGGTCTGGAGTTGATTCCAGGTGTGGCATTCGCATTTGGAAGCTGTTGCAGTGAACCCACAACATGCGGTGAAAGGAGATCTCAATGCAAGTGAAACAGGCCTCCTTTGGCTGCAAAAAAATAAAAATCCTTCAGAGGGATAGCAGGAACATTAGGAGTGGCCAAATCAACAGCTTGGTACATTCTGAGAAATAAAGAACGCACTGGTGAGCTCTGCAACACAAAAAGACCTGGGGCCTCATGTATCAGTCCTGTGTACGTTTCTAACTAAATTCTGGCATATGTGGAAACCCTACGATTTGCGTGCGCACAAAATATTTGGGATTTATCAAACTAGCGTACGCAACACATACGCATGCTTCCGTTGATAAATCAGACCCATACTATACTTCTGCATACGTGAACGAGCTTAAGGTCTCCGCCCAAAGAACGCCTACAATTACCCATATAAGGTATCCAAATTAGCCTTATTGACTATGTAATTTGATTCGATACACTAAGCAAGGTGGAGACCCGTCAGAAAAAACGTTCCCATAATGTGAACTTCAAATAATATTATCTGATATAGAATCTAAAACCGTGTCATTTTTCGAATCGTATCAGGTAGCCCGACAAGTTGTCATAAATATTCTGCATTGCAAGACGTGGCTGTTGTTAATAAAATAAAGTGGTCAGGGATCAGTCAAGGTGAACGCAAGAAAGCGATTTGCTGCACTCCTAACCAGTGTCCAAACTACAGGAGGTGTGCAAAGTGTGACAGATATTTCTCCCATTGACTAGCAAATCGCTGGCATCATTGGGGAGATCTGAGTGGAGAAGTCCTAGATGGGGACACTGACATGTCACTGTGGGATGGTTGCTGTAAATGATCATTTACCACTAGGCTAATCTTAACATTTCAACTTCACATTCAAGAAACATATCAATACAGACATAAAATCAAAGGGAATTGGTCAAGACCAGTTCAAATCATGTGGGCCTTAGCTGTTATTTTCGCTACAGAACAAGTATCTGCAGTGGCAAACCAGAGTAGGCTCTGCAGTTTGGCACGACTTATCGGGTCGTGACAGCCGAGGCTGCCTTGCAAACGCAAGATCTGTTAAAAGAAACAGTAGCCTAGAGAATGTGGCCAAGAAAGTATATAACGTTTCAGAAGTTTTATAGAAGATCAATGACTCTTGGAAAGACGTTGTGCTAAAATGATTGTTCCATTTTAGTGAAATGCATTTTTTGTTTAGTGCAGCATAACCTATACTGCAGCTTTTATTTTGAGTAGGCCTATTGGCTGTTTTTTTCGATTTGTGGTGAATAAGCGTACCTAATTTATGTTCTATTCATTTTCATTCAGTGAGATTTTTAAATAAAAGTAATTTCTGAAATGTATTGTCAATTTTGTCAAATTACAAATTGTAAGCCAATGTGTGATAACGCAGTGGCTCATTCAAAAACACAAAGAACCTCTAGGTCGTAAAAGTGAGCATATTTAAATAAATCGGCATATTGTAGTGTATGGTAAAATATGCAATGTTGAATGCGTTGCTCGCACATGCACATGGGGCTATTGTTCTTCTTGTTTTCAAACTATCTGGATATGCCCACTGAAAGGGCTATGTTTTACAACCTATTACAGTAGCTCACAAAAGTGAGCACACCCCTCACATTTTTGTAAATACTTGAGTATATCTTTTCATGTGACAACACTGAAGAAATGACACTTTGCTACAATGTAAAGTAGTGAGTGTACAGCTTGTATAACAGAGTAAATTTGCTGTCCCCTCAAAATAACTCAAAGTACAGCCATTCATGTCTAAACCGCTGGCAACAAAAGTGAGTACACCTCGAAGTGAAAATGTCCAAATTGGGCCCAATTAGCCATCCCCCGCCCCCCCGGTGTCATGTGATTCGTTTGTGTTAGAAGGTCTCAGGTGTGAATGGGGAGCAGGTGTGTGAAATTTGGTGTCATTGCTCTCACACTCCCTCATACTGGTCACTGGAAGTTTAACATGGCACCTCATGGCAAAGAACTCTCTGAGGATCTGAAAAAAACAATTGTTGCTCTACATAAAGATGGCCTAGGCTATAAGAAGATTGCCAAGACCCTGAAACTGAGCTGCAGCACGGTGGCCAAGACCATACAGCGGTTTAACAGGACAGGTTCCACTCAGAACAGGCCTCGCCATGGTCGACCAAAGAAGTTGAGTGCATGTGCTCACCGTCATATCCAGAGGTTGTCTTTGGGAAATAGACGTATGAGTGCTGCCAGCATTGCTGCAGAGGTTGAAGGGGTGGGGGGGTCAGCCTGTCTGTGCTCAGACCATACGCCGCACACTGCATCAAATTGGTCTGCATGGCTGTCGTCCCAGAAGGAAGCCTCTTCTAAAAATGATGCACAAGAAAGCCCACAAACAGTTTGCTGAAGACAAGCAGACTAAGGACTTGGATTACTGGAACCATGTCCTGTGGTCTGATAAGACCAAGATAAACTTATTTGGTTGGTGTCAAGCGTGTGTGGCGGCAACCAGGTGAGGAGTACAAAGACAAGTGTGTCTTGCCTACAGTCAAGCATGGTGGTGGGAGTGTAATGGTCTGGGGCTGCACGAGTGCTGCCGGCGGAGCTACAGTTCATTGAGGGAACCATGAATGCCAACATGTACTGTGACATACTGAAGCAGAGACTGGGCCGCAGGGCAGTATTCCAACATGATAACGACCAGAAACACACCTCCAAGACGACCACTGCCTTGCTAAAGAAGCTGAGGGTAAAGGTGATGGACTGGCCAAACATGTCGCCAGACCTAAACCCTATTGAGAATCAATGGGGCATCCTCAAACGGAAGGTGGAGGAGCGCAAGGTCTCTAACATCCACCAGCTCCGTGATGTCGTCATGGAGGAGTGGAAGAGGACTCCAGTGTCAACCTGTGAAGCTCTGGTGAACTCCATGCCCAAGAGGGTTAAGGCAGTGCTGGAAAATGATGGTGGCCACACAAGATATTGACACTTTGGGCCCAATTTGGACATTTTCACTTAGGGGTGTATTCACTTTTGTTGCCAGCGGTTTAGACATTAATAGCTGTGTGTTGTGTTATTTTGAGGGGACAGCAAATTTACACTGTTATACAAGCTGTACACTCACTACTTTACATTGTAGCAAAGTGTAATTTCTTCAGTGTTGTCACATGAAAAGATATACTCAAGTATTTACAAAAATATGAGGGGTGTACTCACTTTTGTGAGATACTGTATAGTACCTGGATCAGCTACAGGCTGTAGGGTTTTGACGCTTGCTACATCCGTAGCCTATAAGCCTACGACGTTGCAGGAAACAATTTGCGCATTCCGGTAGGCTATTCATATTTCTACTGATAAGATTTTTCCCATGGGATTCAGTTGACATTCCTCTACCAGCTTTTCCGAAATAGCATGGTTTTTCTTCAACCGCTAGGCTGTGCATATGCATGGGTTGAAAGTTGCGTAGAGATACGCACACTTTCCCGTCAAATTCAACATTGTTAATGCCAACTTTTGCGTCAAAACTGGTGTACTCGGGGTTTACGCACATACAGCTCTGTAAAAAATTAAGCGACCACTGCACCTTTTTCTTTCCTTTCCAAAAAAGTCGAAAAGAAGGGTTAAAATTAAGAGACCACTGCAAATTGAACGCTTATGTTCCTCACTCAAAACTTTCCTTTTCAACTTTTTTGGAAAGGACAGAAAAATGTGCAGTAGTCTCTTCATTTTCTCCGGAGCAGTATTTGTGCATATGCACGATTGATACATGAGGCCCCTGGACGTCCACAGAAGACAACAGTGGTGGATGAAGGTAGGATCCTATCTATGGTAAAGAAAAAACACTTCACAACATCCAACCAAGTGAAGAACACTCTCTAGGAGGCAGACATATCATTATCCAAGTCTATACCATAAAGAGGAGACTTCATGACAGCAAATACAGAGGGTTCACCACAAGGTGCAAACCATTCATAAGCCTCAAGAATAGAAAGGCCAGATTAGACTTGCCAAAAAACATCTAAAAAAGCCAACCCAGTTCTGGAACAGCATTCTTTGGACAGATGAAACTAAGATCAAAAAAGTATGGAGAAGGCTTGGAACAGCTCATGATCTGAAGCATACCGCATAATTTGTAAAACACGATGGAGGCAGTGTGATGGCATGGGCATGCATGGCTTCCAATGGCACTGGGTCACTAGTGTTTATTGATGATGTGACAGAGAACAGAAGCAGCCGGATTAATTCTGAAGTGTATAGGGATATATTGTCTGCTCAGATTCAGCCAAATTCAGCAAAGTTGATTGGACGGCGCTTCACTTTACAGATGGACAGTGACCCAAAACATACTGCGAAATCAACCCAGGAGTTTTTTAAGGCAAAGAAGTGGAATATTCTGCAATGTCCGAGTCAATTACCTGATCTTAACCCGATCAAGCATGCATTTCTCTTGCTGGAGACAAAACTTAATTCTCGACAAAGTATTAAAAATGAACATTTTATTTATGACTTTGTTAATTTGTCCAATTACATTTGAGCCCCTGAAATAAGGGGACTGTGTATGAAAATGTTTGCAATTCCTAAACATTTCATATGATATTTTTGTTCAAACCCTTGAATTAAAGCTGAAAGTCTGAACTTCAATTGCATCTAGGTTGTTTCATTTCAAATCCATTGTGGTGGCGTAAATTGTGTCAGTGTGCAGATATTTACGGACCTAACTGTAGATTCTACAAGTCTGCGGAACTCTACTGGAGGGATGGAACATGATTCTTCCAAAAGATATTCCCTCAGTTGGTGTTTGGATGTGTGATGGAGAGCGCTGTCTAACACCTGGTTTCAAAATCTCCCATAGGTGTTCAATTGTGTTGAGATTTGGAGTATTTCCCATAGATCTAAACTTTATTCACTGTTTTCCATTATAACACTAACTAGATAATCAGTCTTTGTGACTGAAGCTCCTGTCATCCATGCCCCAATAATGAACCCTCTTTCAAATTCACTTAGATCCTTTCCTCTTGCGGTAAAGATTTAAAATCGAGGACTACTGGTCAGCATTTTTATACATGCCACAGAGCCTAATGTCAATTGCTTAATTGTATCACGCACTATACCTGTATGGAAGAATCTGCATTAGTTATGTTGCCCCACTCATTTGTTTATGTTTTTCGTTTAATTTCTCACCCGGCTGTGTCTAGCAAGGGATAGGCCCACATTATTATTTTCAAAAGGAATGGCATTAAAAAAAAACTCTAACAGACAAATATTCATATTGGAATTGAAGACAAGGCAATCCATACAGGAATAATTGAATGGTTGCTTTAATAGCTCAAATATTTCTCACACAATTATGATATTTTTCTGATACAATTAAATATTGCTTGGGGTTTGTTAGTGCCCTGTGTGTTCACTGTTACACTAGAGTTTGATTTTCTACAGAACATTTAAAAAGGAGTGTACGAATCACATCCTGATAAGGAAATGGTCAACAAAGTATAGTTATCCTCCACCTCCACTAAACGAACCCTACAGGAGGCCACACAGTAGGGATGGCACGGTCCTCTTAGCCATCGCGGCAGTGATACCTTGCTAACATCAATACAGATACATTGCTTTAACACAGAGCTAGAAGCCCCGGCTAACACTCAGGCTATCATTCAAGTGCACCAGGAGTTGCAGTGCATAGATGGCTCTAGAATGGGCATAAACAGGAGTTTTACAAAACAGTCAAAAGTGAACAGATTCTAACAACAGCAATCAGACGATGTTGGAGCAGTCAAGCTCAGTATGCTCAATATGCTCAAATATGCCATCTGGTGGTTCAGAAAAGCATCAACGCAGAAAGGGAGATAATATGACATTGTGGACAAAACGCCATGCTGAGTCAGATTGAGTCATGTGCCAGAGCACACAGCTTGCTGAGTTGGTTTGGAGTGTTTAGGAGTGTTAGAAATTTACTTAGACACATTTACATAATGCAATATGTGACAATCATTGTTGTCTGCAACAAGAAACTGAATAAAACATATGTAAAGTGTGTTTGGACAGTATTCAGACCCATTCCCCTGTGTTATAGACTTAATTTATAATAGATTTATTTTATTATTTTATTATCAATCTAATCTCAATATCACATAATGATAGAGAAAAATGCTGTTCTTAGAAATAAATGCCCATGTATCGAAAATAAAAAACTGAAATATTTAAGGTATGTAAGTATTCAGACCCTTTTTTCAGTACTCTGTAGAAGAGCCTTTGGCAGCGATCATAACTTCAAGTCATATTTGGGTATGCCTCTACCAACTTTGCGTACCTGGATTTGGGTAGTTTCTCCCATTCTTACTTGTACAGCCTGTCAAGCTCTGTCAGGTTGGACGGAGAGCATCAACAAACTGCGATGTTCAATCAAGTTCATTTCTGGGCTAGGCCACCCAAAGACAATCACAGACTTTTCTCAAAGCCACTCCAGTGTTTGTTTTTGTTTGCCTGTATGTGCCAGGTTGTTGCCGTGCTGTTGCCGTGCTGAAAGATGAATCTTTGGCTCAGGCTAAGGTCCTCTGCTCGCTGTTTGTATCAGGTTTTCTTCAAGGAACTCTCTGAATTTTGCATTCTTCACTAAATACTGATCTGTCTCCCAGTCCTAGTCCCACATAGTATGACACCCCAACCACCATGCTTCAATGTATGGATCGTATTAGCCAGGTTATTAGCGGTATCTCGTATTTGCCAGAATTAATGGATTTTGGCCTCATCATCAGACAAAATCATAATTTTCCTAATGCTCTTAGAGTCAATCAGACTGAATGTCATTTGCCTTTTGCTCAAGGGTTGCTTCCGTCTAGCCACTCTACCATAATATTTGATCAACAGAGTGCTGTAGAGATGGTTGTCCTGATTACATATGTTGGCCAGCTCTAATCAAAGAGTTTTCGGGGTTCCAAACTCGAAACATTTTGCTATAATGGAGCCCACTGGGCTCTTGGGAACTTTCAGTGCTTTAGCATCTTTTTATAACCTTCTCCAGACCAACGCCTTGGAGGTTTATGGAACGTTCCTTGAATTTCATGGCTCTGGCATGCACTGTGAAGTGTAGGACCTTATATAGATACGTCTGTGCCTTTCTAAATCCAATCAGCTGAATTTGTCACAGGTGGACACCAATCAAGTTCTAGAGACATCTCAAGGATGATCAAAGGACACAGGATGCATCTTAGCTTTGGATTGTCAGGGCAAAGGGAATGAATACTTATGCACATCAGAATACATCTGACCACTACAAGCACAGAACGAGAGGGGGGGAAATGACTCCTTTAAATTAGCTTTAGGTGTGTCAGCTTTGACGTGACATGGAATTTTCCAGACTTAACCAAGGTAAACAGCCATTCAAATTTAGAAATACATTTTGTTTGAAGACAACTCAGGAAAGAGACTCCGATGTGACAGTAAATGCTGTTAATCCCTTAAAGCACAATTTGGTATTTCAGAATCTGGTTCACCGCCAACGTATTCTGACATGACCTTAAATATCAGAGGGCATCTCCTGGGTTTGTGTGTGTGTGTGTGTGTGTGTGTGTGTGTGTGTGTGTGTGTGTGTGTGTGTGTGTGTG
>JACXGI010006022.1:0-43945 GCA_016801175.1 Esox masquinongy | reverse complement strand
GAAAGGTTTGATTATGTCTGTTTTGCTATCTCTCGCTACATTTATGGCTATTACTGTCACGTGTGGTTGCTGTTGTATACCCTGCATTAGAGGCTTGGCCATGCGCTTGATATCCACTGCTATTGAGCGGTCGGATGGACAACCCCCACTCCTCTTGATGCCCCTCCTGGAAGAAGGAACGGAGGACGCGGCACCGACCAAGTGGAGCCACTACGCCAAGGAGTGATCTCTTAGCAGAGATCAAAAGGGGGAATTGTGGGGCAATAGCATTAAGATAACATACAATTCTGCTAGAGGCTAAGTAGAACTAAGAAACATTGTACCTGCATTAGAGGAGGGGGTGACAGGATGCTAATCTCACTAGAATAGCTGGGAGCAAGAACAGACTGCTTGGTATTCGGTAGTAAACAGGCAGAATGCCAAATAAGGGAAAAGACGCTGGAGCTAGAAGTCGATTGGTTGGAATAACAACAGGGAAACCCGAAGACGGCAGCTGCCATGAGAGATGTGTTAAACAACGTATATATCTTACCCATATATGGTATGAACCGCTCCCTGAACCAGAAAAGCAGAAAAAAAACGGGAAAATCTAGGGTAGGGGGCTCATGCTATAAGAACTGTGTGTGCTGTGATTGTGTCAGACTCTGTTGGACTGAATGCCACACTGTCTCCAGATATATCTGTATGAATAAAGATAATTGCCGGCACTGCGATTTTGTCTCCTATTAATCTCTTCTCATTAACCAACTCGGGGAAGTACTTTAGATCAGTACTTCAACAGTTTGCTCCCCATTTTGCCAACGATAATTAGTTAAACTCACTATAACAAGGAGATTCCCTGGAAAATAATGTCTTGAAGGTTAATTCCATGATGTGTTGATGAGAAATGCTTGAAGTACTGCATATTCATATATTTCATTATTTTAACACAATATTCAACGTTAAAATATATGACATGCATTGTATTATATTATATTATTATATTATTATTATATTATGATATTGTGAGATGCACAAGTTATATATTTCATGAACATATTCAGGGCACATGTAAATATATGTTGAGAAATCCTCACAATAACCTGGTTGCATAAGGGAGCACACCCTTAAACTAATACTTTGTTGAAGCACCTTTTGATTTTATTACAGCGCTCAGTCTTTTGGGTAGGAGTCTATTAGCATGGCACATCTTGACGTGGCAATATTTGCCCACTCTTCTTTGCAAAAGCGCTCCAAATCTGTCAGATTGCGAGGACATTTCCTGTGCACAGCCCTCTTCAGATCACTGCACAGATGTTCAATTGGATTCAGGTCTGGACTCTGGCTGGGCCATTCCAAAACGTTAATCTTCTTCTGGTGAAGCCATGCTTTTGTGTATTTGGATGTGTGCTTTGGGTCGTTGTCGTGCTGAAAGGTGAACTTCCTTTTCATCTTCAGCTTTCTAACGGACGCCTGAGGGTTTTGTGCCAAAATTGCCTGGTATTTGGAACTGTTCATAATTCCCTCCACCCTGACTAAGGCCCCGGTTCCGGCTGAAGAAAAAAAGCCCCAAAGCATGATGCTGCCACCACCATTGCTTCAATGTGGGTATGGTGTTCTTTGGGTGATGTGCAGTGTTGTTTTTGCGCCAAACATACCTCTTGGAATTATGGCCAAAAAGTTCAACCTTGGTTTCATCAGACCGTAACACATTTTCTCACGTGCTTTTGGGAGACTTGATGTTTGTTTTTGCAAACTTCAGTCGGGCTTGGATGTTTTTCTTTGTAAGAAAAGGCTTCCGTCTTGCAACCCTACCCCATAGCCCATTCATTTGAAGAATACGGGAGATTGTTGTCACATGTAGCACACAGCCAGTACTTGCCAGAAATTCCTGCAGTTCCTTGAATGTTGCTGTTGGCCTCTTGGAAGCCTCCCTGACCAGTTTTCTTCTCGTCTTTTCATCAATTTTGGAGGGACGTCCAGTTCTTGGTAATGTCTCTGTTGTGCCATATTTTCTCCACTTGATGATGACTGTCTTCACTGTGTTCCATGGTTTATCTAATGCTTTGGAAATTCTTTTGCACCCTTCTCCTGACTGATATCTTTCAACAATGAGATCCCTCTGATGCTTTGGAAGCTCTCTGCGGACCATGGCTTTTGCTCTGAGATGCAACTAAGAAAATGTCAGGAAAATCCTACTAGAACAGCTGAACTTTATTTGTGATTAATCAGAGTCACTTTAAACGATGGCAGGTGTGTAATGATTTCTATTTAACATGAGTTTGAATGTGATTGGTTAATTCTGAACACAGCCACATCCCCAGTTATAAGAGGGTGTGCACACTTATGCAACCAGGTTATTGTAAGGTTTTATTTTTCATTTTTCCCCCTCGAAGATTTCAGTTTGTTTTTCAACTGAATTGTTCACATTATAGGTCACATTAAAAGTGGAAAAGGTTTTGACATGATTTATCTTTGTCTCATTCTTTTACATCACAAAAACCTGGCATTTTAACAGGGGTGTGTAGACTTTTTATATCCACTGTATATGTGCATATATGTTTCGCATGAGTTTTCCATGTGGGCAGGCTTCAACAGGTTGAAAATCCTAACTGATGCGTGTTTGACCATTAGGCTGGCTTAACACCAACCAAAAAGGGAACCCTGTATGTCAAACTGCTGCTACAGCATCAGTAAGTGGTAAGGCAGCATTTTTGCTGTGTTTGATTTGGAACAGCAAGGGGTGCTGTTGCCCAAGATATTTCATTGGTTGATTCAGGTTGTATTCTGGCCCTATGCCATCTTGCTGAAACTGAGCTCTGTCTGTGACATGTTCGCATGAAATGCTGTTTGTGCTACTGAGAAGAATAGGGGCTAAGATAACGTTTTCCCACCCACTCAATGATGGGAAATAGCTACTGTATGTGATTGTTGTTTGTTGAAGTCTTGTATGCTTGTGCAGTGGGTCTTTGCAGTTTGGTCCCTTTGAAGATAGTTGGGGCCAGCTCTGTTCTGTGGCTCCTTGTTCTGCAGATGTTTTATTTCAGCAGCCTGGTTTTCATTGAATGTCCCATCTGGCTCCCAACGGTCATGCCTAACAATACTGCAAGCAGGTTACCTGTTTTTCTCGGCAATATTTCTCTCAGGCTAAATGTCATTGATGAAGGCTGAGTGTACTTTGAATAGATGTCAAACTTAAAATGTGAATTCAGTCAAATGATCATCCATTGGTTGAAGGCAAAATATGGGTGACAACCATTCCATCGGTTTTGACAGGCTGTTAAAGTGTAGCAGTGCTGTAATGACTTCGATCTTCATAGTATATGCATGTACATTTTTATTTTTTCATCAATTATGTGCATTGATAATACTTTGTCATGTTGTTAGTACATTATTTGCATTGATTAGATGTATTCATGTTATTATAATGGTGATTATAATTGGTATGTATTTGTTTAAAAAACAATGCCTCTAGGGACAATCTGTGTGCAGAATAGGATTCATGACGAACAAATGCTAACCTGCCCTCAAACCCTACCATTAACACTAGTTTCTGCCCATTTCAAACATCATTAATTCCCTTCCTAAATCACTGAAAACTTAAAACCGCAACTAGTAAAACGCCAGTCCGCCAAGGGCCTCTTTCTCATCTAACAGTAGGTTTTGATAGTAAAACATCCCAGTCATGTAAGCAACACTAAGGTGCCTTAAAATGGGCTTGGTGAGTGATGTCAGCACACAAGGTTCAAGGGGCACTCCGCTCGTAAATTAACCATTTCAACAACATGGCCAGGCTGCGGAGCAGAGTGACAGAAAACGAGCAGCTTCCTGCCTCCCACCCCGAACTCGGCACAGGAATGCTGTGAGAGAGGATGGTCGACCCTCCGAACTGAGGAAGCTATTAAACGGGCCAGGCAGTAAACGCAGGGGGTTTTGTTTTCTTTGGGTTGACCGTTCAAAATTCAAACTGAAGCAAAATCTCAGGGAAGTTAGGAAATACAAAGCTTGGAGTCTGAGGTAGGTAGGTCCATTGGTGGATGTAAGGTCACTTATCTTTCTGAGAAGTGCTGTCAAGAGTAAAGCGAAATAAATTTGAAAGGCCTTCGCTCTCTCCCTACAGACAGTAACCAATGTCCTCTGATATACAGTGTATCTTAAGAGCTTTGATTATTTTGGGTTAGCTTTAGACCTTTGTCAAAATTGTTGTAAGATTATTGTGAAGACACCATAGTCCATACTCCAAGTCCTCTGTGGAAGGTAAACAACTGGAAATTAACTATCTCCTGTCTGTCATTGACAATCTATAGTTGAAGTGTATTAAACTAAGAAAAACATCCTCAACATTCAAATTCTGGTGGTGTTAACTTCAAGACATGTCTTTCTTTTTCAAAAAATGTAATGTCATTTTTTCCTAGCAATGGAAATTCAGTTAAAGGACATTGCCATTACATTTTACTTTTCTTTTGTATTAAAAATGACCATTAGAATGTTTCAATTATTTATTTCACAGTTATTTAACCGGCAAGTTGATTAAGAACCAATTGGTATTTACCGCAACAACCTGGGACTGTTGCAGGGTGGAGGAGAAGCAATCAGGGTGACTCTCCTGCATAGCTTTCAACCTTGGCAGTTGGGGTATTAGAACCAGGAACTTTTCAGACACTGCTTAGATGCCCGAACAAATTGGCCAACTTTCCAGCCCGGCAATATAATAGGCTACTCATGTTGCTGTTATTTATTACAAGACATTAACAATATAAACCATTTTCTTTAATGTCTTATTAGTGATTACATAGACTTAGGTAGTTCAATTAAAAAAAAGTGATAATGTAAATAGAAACTGCCACTCCAGTCCATGACAGTTATAGACTTGTGCTGTATGGGGCTTTCCAAGCAACAAAGCTGAAAATGTATTGACAAATCCATTCCTGCCTCCCACCCTTTCTTCTCTGAATTGGTACATCCCTTTTCCATGACTTAAATGTAGGTAACCGGTACAGTATACTGTATGCACGTATGATATGTATACATAATATTTGTTATGAAGTAAAACAGCCATCCAGTTATGGTAGGGGCCTTGTCAGGAGTTATTGGGCCTTGGTAGTCACTTGCATCCCCAATCGGGTCATATAAAAAAACTGATAAATTAAGCCGAGCAGTGGGACAATGACATCATGACAGAGAAAAGCAAGGTTTTTCTCCCCCCTTGTTTTCTTTTCAGAAGTGAAAGTGTACCCTTTATTATATGAGGCAAGTCGTTCGTAGGTACAGCATTCATTTGCCTCCAAAAGCAAAAAGAAAAGAGAACAGCAAGGGCCTGCTTGGTCATAATCCAATAATTTGGTGTGTTGAGCTACCAACAGTACTCTCTAGAGTGAAGGTTCTGTTTGGCTGCTGGTCAGCTTAAAGTGCCTAGTGACAGAAACAGTCCCTGAGGCCTCGCTCAGTCTGATTCACCCCGAAAGTGGGAGTAAAGATTTTGTTGATTTTGGAGGCAGACATATTCTCCTGTTAATAAGGAGTGTATGGGCTGAGCGATGTGGGCACTTTGCACTTATTAAGTATTGTGAATGAACCGGTAATATATATTTTAGGTGACCAATTGTTTCTTTTTATTAAACCCTCATAAATGCTAAGTAAAATGCCATCAGGCTTTTCCTAAGCCTGTGTTGACATTGTGATCTGATTTTCAGAGTTCAGAGGTAATCAAAAAGGCTTTAACAAAAACCTTGTTTATAATCCAATTACATTGTCCTTCACAACAATCCCAGCCTTTAACTGCATCCAGACAGTTATAACGTTGAAGGATAACGTTTTATGAAGCCTAGTCACTTAATGTCTTATTTCTCACCATTTATGCAAGGAACACTTTAATGTATCTAAATGTGTGCAGCTTTGGTGGAAGGGGAAAAATAGACATTAGGTCATAGGTTATGCAAAGTCATTGAAGTGATAAAAAGGAGTTCATGTATGTGTCAAAGCCTATCTTGACGTGTTGTCTGACATGTTTGTCACAAGGAGAGCGCTGTGACTTCAAAATGTTGTTTGAAAAGAGTTTAGAATGCTAATACATACGTCACATACGAAACATTCTGAGTAATGTGCGACGGAGAGGCAAGTATCAGGGACATTTACTCAGCAGACCTTCACTTACACTCATTAAAAACAGCTCCTTTAAATCTGAGAGAAAAGAGTGCACCAGTCATACACCAACACCAGCGACAAAATAATGAGGTGACTGTACATACAACCTGAGCAATAAAATTGGCTGTAATAGTTTGGCAAACCCAATGACACAAGTGTTTATTTTAGTGTTTAACAACTACATTCCACATGGGGCATCGTGCTGCAGCTGTACGTTGTAGGAAAATGGAAGGAGAAAGGCCAGTTCTCCATAATCATAATCCTACTGTGATGGGATAAATAAATAAACAGAAAGTTGTTCACATGAAAACGATCTGTGGGGTTGAAAACAAAACAGCGCACTGTTACTGCCTGGTCCTGTTGTAGTTCCTTGCTCAACTCTCTATCCCCAGGAAGGACTTTGTAAACTGAATGATTTAAACAGAACGTTTGTTTATAAGATCTGATCTAAGCTCATAATTACTGTAACCTGATTAGGCAATAGGCACACTTGTGCTCCAGCTGGAACTGTTTTAAGAATAGCTTGCTAAAAGAATGGAAAGTTATCAGCTAAAAATGAGAAAAATACAAATCTGGTTTTAGTTATTAAGCTTAAATTCATTAGACTCTTTAGTGTGCCCCTCTCCACCACAGGGCTGATAATGTTATTAACACCTCACCCTCATCTTTTTAGTTGTCAGGTAAAACCCATTCCTTATGACACAAAGACCTGTCATTGTTTTCCTCTAAGACTCGTAATTCAAAATTGGACCTTTTTGTTTGGATAAATGTTGTGCTGAAATGGTGGATCGCCCTGCCATGGCAGTGGATAGCTGCAATCACACCTTCCACCCAAAATATCCCAATAGTATGATCTTGTTGAGTACTTACAGTGTACTGTATAGTAGACATCATTAGAAATGTGCATTATTGTGATGAGTTAGCCTGCTATTCATTTTGGCCTTGAGGATTTACTTTTAGACTGGTGGCTGAGACTTAGAAGTAGTTTTCCAAGTTTTCCAAGCTCCACATTACACGCTCAATTTGTTTGCTAGCTAGCTAGCTTAGCCTTCATTATGTTTCTAGAACGAGTAGTTAGCTTCACCGGTAACTACTTATTCAGAGTCATACCATACTACAGATTCAGGCAGTACCCATCAGACATTTAAAGGAGTATTAAATAAATAAATTTTACATACCTACTCCGATAACAGCTGACAGGGTCTTTATTATCATTCATCTTCAAAATCCTCTTCCTCTTCACAGACTCAGTATGGGTGGGTGGAGAGGGGTTTTAGAACAGTGGCACTTCGGTTGCCTTTAGGGTCATGGTAAATCAATAAAAAAAAGCCAGGCAAATCAGCTTTTTTAATCCATTCTTTAAAATTTCTAATTCACAATCTCAACTGTTATTCATTCCCTCAATTTTTTAGATTTTAGCTTTTGAGTTGACATTTGAGGAGTTATGTCTAGGGCTTGCCTATACCACAGATGGCAGTCCTCTGGATTTTGGCAACCGGCAGAGATATAAAAGCAGTCCTGTTGGGTTTGGAGAGCTGGTGTACAGCCAGTGCTGTGAATGACGGTGCTATACACCAGCTCTTGCATGAAATGTGAACGACTTCTTAGGCAGCAAACATCTGTCCTGCACTTGCGGCGTGTACCTATAACCTCGGGCATAGTGATGGTGGAAAATAGCATGCGGGTGGACATTGTTGGCTATCTGGGATATCTGGGACATTTACATACAGTATACATCATTGGCGGGTAACACTAGTCTCACACTAGTGGTACAACCCCATAGGCTTTGGCATGAGAAAGGTGGGACATTACAGCTGTATAATGTTGTTGTGGAACAGAAGTTTACAATTTACTTTAAAATCGGAATTTATGTGTTGTGTTTTAAATGCATAATCAGCGTTAGACTTCTTGCCATCTTTCTCTCACTAGCTACATGTAATTACGCATGCCAAACTTAATCTAGTGAGTGAGCTTGAACAATTCACTGGTAAATTAGCATTTTTCCTTGCTGATATGTTACTCGACATGAAGCCACAAACTGTTCATAGTTTTATATACATCTGTTTGCTGGAGTAACTAATCTTTAAATACGTACTTTTATTGTTGTTGGCTTAAGTCTAGCATAATAATGTCATGCAGCTGCAGCAGGCAGCCAGCCAGTTCATGATCTATCCATGATGAAGCTAAAGGCGCAATTTCGTTTGGATTCTCATGAAATTGCTCCCTCAGTTACCTGAGACACTGCCCGGTTTTGCCGTACATGTTACGAATCGGACCAAACTACCTGTCTCTGTCTTGATTCTGGATCGGTTGGTGTTCTGTTGGTGGCTGGCTGGATCCTGGGTTGTCTCCGGCATATGTTGCTCTGGATCCATTGTAGACTGCTGATCAGCTTTGTTGCTGTATTTCATCCCTGGCCTTCCCGGCTGCCTCCTGTTGCCGGTGCTTCCAGCCCAGCGGGCTGCCTCCCACCGGCAGAGGACTGTCTCCCCTGCGGGCCCGGCTGCCTCCTATCGCAGGCTCTCGTTGCCTGAGCGTGGAGATGGAGATGGACCATCTCTTCATCGCCTTGTATTTGCTGGCTTTGTTGGGGAATATGAAGGTATTGATCACATTGCTAGTGGGCCTACTGCATCTCCTGCGCCGATCGTAACTAGCAGGGGTATGTGGATTAATATTTCCGCAAAGGCGGAGAGAGAAGTCGCTGTCACTGACTTGCTGCGGACCTTTTAATATTGATTCCACTTATGTGCCTCATGATTTTACAAAACTATTGCATCATGAACACACACCGCTTTTTTAAATTCAAAATGAGTTGTAATTATAAGAAAGATATTTCCATCAAATTGGTAGTGCAAAGGCATTTAATTGTTCTTATACTGCTCTTATCTGGAAATGTGTTGCTAAATCCTGGCCCGAATAAGGTTAAAAATCTTACTTTTAACACTCCTGCTGAATTTAAATCAAGAGTTTGGTTAGGTTTTACACATTTGAATGTAAGCAAGCAAGCAAGTTTATTTATATAACACAATTCATACATAAAGGCAATTTAATATGGTTTACAAAGAAAAGATAAATACAAAAATGCAATATATAACAGTGTTTCCCAATCCTGGTCCTCGGGACCCAAAGGGGTGCACATTTTAGTTTTTGCCCAAACACTCACACACCTGATTCAGATTAAAGGCTTGATGATAGGTTGATTACGTCAATCAAGTGTGTAAGTGGCAGGGCAACATTTGAAACAGGTGTGTGAGTGCTAGGGCAAAAACAAAAACGTGCACCCCTTTGGGTGCGAGGACCAGGATTGGGAAACACTGCAATATAATAAAAACAGTCAGGCTGTAGTTCTCTAACCACCCTCCAGGGAGACTCTCCACCCCGGTATCTCAATCCTTGCACTCCAGTGCTAGGATGAACCTGTCAGTTCCTTTGTGAGAAAATCTCTATAATCTCTGCATCGATGTCTTACCCGACAGTCTCCAGGGGGACATTTATGCTATGTCTGTACATGCATTTTATATTCATCCAGTTCCCAAAACTGTTTACTGCACCACCCCGGTATCTCAGTCCTCACGCTCCAGCGCTTGGATGAACTCATCAGTCCTTTTATGAGATAATACCCGGCATCGATGTACAAATTACAGTAGCAGCACAAGAACTTGCAATATCTGTCATCAGCAGATTGTTACATTTACACAGATATTATTCCTCTCATAGCACCAGACCTTGTATGCAGCTTAATTGGAAAAATGGATATGGTTTGTATCTGGTCAAGTATTACCAACGCTGATGTGATTGTTTTGTTCGAGTCGTGGGTCAGTAAATCAGTTTTAGATAAGGATATACAGCTCTGGAAAAAATTAAGAGACCACTCCTAATGTTTCTTAAATCAGCATCTCTACATGTATGGCAGCCATTCCATTCCAGTGTCTGTTAAATTCCAACACAGGCGCACCTCATTTTACTTAATGAAGTACTGATTAGGTGATTACCTGAAACAAATCTAATTTAACGATGAAAAGTATAAAAACCACTGCTGTGGTCATCACTATCCTCTTGCAATAGGACCAGCTGGATGGCAAAAAAAGTGCAAGTACTACCTCAAAGTAATTTGTATAGAAAAAATAACTTTTCAGCATGACGTAAAAAGAGTTGAAAAGAAAAGCATTGAGTGAGGAAAAGAAGGGCTCAATTCTGGCTTTACTGGCAGAAGGATACAGTGAGCGTCAGGCTGTTTCCATCCTGAAAATTTCAAAGACGGCGGTTCATAAGAACAAGGTCAAGCAACAGACATTGGGGACAACAAAGCTACAGACTGGCAGAGGGCGAAAATGACTATCCACTGACTGAGATGACCCTCAACTCATTCGAATGTCACTCAACAACCATAGGATGACATCAAGTGATCTACAAAAAGAATGGCAAACAGCAGCTGGGGTGAAGTGCATGGCGAGGACGGTTCGAAACAGGCTCCTAAGGGCAGGGCTGAAGTCGTGCAAAGCTAGAAAAAAGCCCTTCATCAATGAGAAGCAAAGAAGAGCCAGGCTGAAGTTTGCAAAAGACCATAAGGATTGGACCGTATCTGATCTTCTCTGAAGAGTCAAATTTTCAGCTTTGCCCAACACCTGGTCGTCTAATGGTTAAACGGAGACCTGGAGAGGCCTACAAGCCACAGTGTCTCACACCCACTGTGAAATTTGGTGGAGTATCGGTGATGATCTGGGGATGCTTCAGCAAGGCTGGAATCAGGCAGATTTGTCTTTGTGAAGGACACATGAATCAAACCAAGTACAAGGTTATCCTGGAAGAACACCTGCTTCCTTCTGCTCTGACAATATTCCCCAACTCTGAGAATTGGTTTTTTCAGCAGGACAATGCTCCATGCCACACAGCCAGGTCAATCAAGGTGTGGATGGAGGACCACCAGATCAAGACCCTGTCATGGCCAGCCCAATCTCCAGACCTGAACCCCATTGAAAACCTCTGGAATTTGATCAAGAGGAAGATGGATGGTCACAAGCCATCAAACAAAGCCGAGCTACTTGTATTTTTGTGCCAGGAGTGGCATAAAGTCACCCAACAGCAATGGTGGACTTTATGGGTTATTGAGGCTTTTTTGTTCATCATGAGAAATGAGGCATGTACACAAAGAATCAGCATTCTAGGTCAATCGGGGTGGAAATGGCATCAATGTGAAAAAATGGAATGTGGGCGTGGCCTTTGGCGTCCCCTGTGGAGGAATCGGGTTGAGTCTCTTTGTTCGTAGGTTTTTTGTGGTCTATATTTTCAGTGGTCCATTTTATATAATTTTGCCATAATATAATGCACACATGAGGCGTATTGATGCATTTGTTTTACACTGGTCAGCCATTTTGTCCGCCATCTTGCAATGTATCTCCTATTCCTTATCACCCTATAGGGCGGCATGTATAAGGCACTTGTAAGTCAAAGCGCAGGTCAATCGGAAATATTGTTGATTTTAAGTAAATTTTCACAGGTTTCGCCAAATTGTCACCATACAGGAAAATCCAAGCTGGCGGATTTTATGGGTTCTTGAAGGTTTTTTGTTCAACTTGAGAAATAAGATAGGTACACAAAGAATCAGCATTCTAGGTCAATCTGGGAGGAAATGGCATCATTGTGAATAAACAGAATTTGGGCGTGGCCTGTGGCGCCCTTTATGGAGCAATCAGGTCACGTCTCTTTGTGGTAGGTGTACGTGGTCTATATTTTCAGTGGTCTAATTCATATAATTTTTGACCAAGGACTTTTTGAGTTATTCATCGGTTTCAAGGGGAAAAAAATTGATAATATTAATAAATATAGTTGCAAGCAACCATGGGACGGGGTTCTCCTGTGACATGATGAGCATAGGGAAGCAGTCATATAAACATTGTAAACAAATGGCAACAGAAATAGTCACATGGTAAGCACTTTCATATATTTTTTACTGTGGTCAGCCATATTGTCCGCCATCTTGTATTATTTCTCTTAATTTTAAACAACCTATAGGGAGACACCAATCAGACACATATATGCCGCTGGGCTGGTCAAACAGAGTTATTGTTGATTTTATGTAGATTTTTATACATTGCATGAAATTTTCACTGTAAACAATATCCAAGATGGCAGACATGATAGGTCCTTGATGCAATTTTGTACATCCTGGGGAATGAGGCATGTACATAAGGTGTGGCTTGTGGCACCCCCTATGGAGGATTCGGATCGGGTGTCTGTGTGGATGATAAAACTAGTCTGTATTTTCATGGTGCCATAATGTAATGCACACATGACGTGTATGTATCCGTAAGTTTTACACTGGTCAGCCATTTTGTCCACCATCTGGTAATATATTTCTTAGCCTTTACCACCCTATAGGGAGACATGTACTGTATAAGACACAGGTATGCTGATTGCCAGTTTAATCTGAGTTACTGTTGTTTTTGAGTATGCAACCAGGTTATTGTAAGGTCTTTATTTTTCATTTTTCTCCCTCGAAGATTTCAGTTTGTTTTTCAATTGAATTGTTCACATTATAGGTCACATTAAAAGTGGAAAAAGTTCTGACATGATTTATCTTTGTCTCATTCTTTTACATCACAAAAACCTGGCAGGGGTGTGTAGACTTTTTATATCCACTGTAGTTCTTAATGCAGTGTTGCACCTACTGGGGAATTAGACATGTAGACAAAGAATCAGCATTCTAGGTAAATCGGGGTGCAAATAGTGTCATTGTGAAAAAAGTTAATTAGGGCATGGCCTGTGGTGCCCCCTGTGGAGGAATAAGGTCCGGTGTCCGTGTGGAAGGTATACATGGTCTGTATTTTCATTGTGCCCTAATGTAATGTATGCATGAAGTTTATTCATGCATTTGTTATACACTGGTCAGCCATTTTGTCCGCTGTCTTGTAGTTTATCTCCTAACTATGAACACCCTATAGGGAGACATGTATAAGACACATGGTTGCCGACTGCCAGGTCAATCAGGGTTATTGTTTATTTTATGCAGATTTTTATAGAATTCAATATATGTTCATTGTACAAAATATTCAAGATGGCAGACATGATAGGTCCTTGAGGCATAGTTGTACCCCTTGGGGAATGAGGCATGTACACAAAGAATCAGCATTCTAGGTCAATCGGGGTGGAAATGGCATAATTGTGGAAAAAATGCTTTAAGGTGTGGCCTGTGGCGCCCCCTGTGGAGGAATCTGGTCGGGTCTTTTTGAGGAAGGTAGACGTGGTCTATATTTTCAGTTGTTCAATTTATATCATTTTGCCATAGTGTAATGCACACATGAGGTGTATGGATGCATTTGTTTTACACTAGTCAGCCATTTCCACCCCGATTCTAATTCCCCAGGAGGTGCAACACTGCATGAAGAACCTATCATGTCCGCCATCTTGGAAATTTGTACAGTGAACATTATATGAAACCTATCAAAATGTACTTAAAATCAACTATAACTTTGATTGTCCTGGCATTCGGCATGCCTGTGTCTTAAACATGTCTCCCTATAGGGTGGTAAAGGATGAGAGATATAATACAAGATGACGGACATGATAGGTTCTTCATGCAGTGTTTGCACCTCCTAGGGAATTAGAATGCTGGTTCTTTAGACAAAGAACCAGCATTCTACCAGCATTTAGACAAAGAACCAGCATTCTGGGTTAATCGGGGTGGAAATGGCACCATTGTGAATAAATGGAATGTGGGCATAGCCTGTGGTGCCCCCTGTGGAGAAATCGGGTCGGGTCTCTTTGTGGTAAGTATACGTGGTCTCTATTTTCAGTGGTCCAATTTATATAATTTTGCCATAATCTAATACACACATGAAGTGTATGGATGCATTTGTTTTGCACTAGTCAGCCATTTTGTCCGCCATCTTTCAATATATCTCTTATTCCTTATCACACTAGAGGGAGGCATGTATGAGATACCTGTTGGCCAAAGGGCAGGTCAATCGGATATATTGTTGATTTTATTCAGTGGTTTCAAGGGAAAAAAATAAATAAAAATAATAAATATAGTTGCAAGCAACCATGGGACGGGGTTCTCGTGTGACATGGTGAACATGGGGATGCAGCCATATAAACATTGTAAGCATAAAACAGCAGAAATAATCCCATGGTAAGCACTTTAACATAGTTTTTTACTGTGGTCAGGCATATTGTCTGCCATCTTGTACAATTGGGGATTGGACTGTGGTGCCCCCTGTGGAGGAATTGGGTCCGGTGTCTGTGTGGTAGGTATACATGGTCTATATATTCATTGTGCCTTAATGTAACGCACACATGAAGTTAATGGATGCATTTGTTTTACACTGGTCGGCCGTTTTGCCCGCCATGTTGTAATATATCACTTAGCCTTTACCACCCTATAGGGAGACTTGTATAAGACACAGGTATGCCGATAATCAGGTCAATCGAAGTTATTGAATTTATAAAACTATTGAATCGATTTTTATAAGTTTCATGAAATTTTCACAAAATATACAAGATGGCAGACATGATAGGTCCTTGATGCACATTTGTACCTCCTTGGGAATGAGGTATGTACACAAAGAAGCAACATTATAGGTCAATCGGGGTAGAAATGGCATAATTGTGGAAAAATGCATTAAGGCGTGGCCTGTTGCGCCCGTTGTGGAGGAATCGGGTCAGGCGTCTGTGTGGATAATATAACTGGTCTGTATTTTCATTGTGCGATAATGTAGTGCACACATGAAGTGCACGAATCCATAAGTTTTACACTGGTCAGCCATTTTGTCCATCATCTTAGAATATATCTCTTTGCCTTCACCACCCTATAGGTAGATATATGACACAGCTATGCTGATTGTCAAGTCAATCAGAGTGATTGTTGATTTTAAGAACATTTTTATAGGTTTCATATAATGTTCACTGTAAAACATTTCCAAGATAGCAGACATGATAGGTCCTTGATGCAGTTTTGTACATCCTGGGGAATGAGGCAAGTACACAAAGAAACGTCATTCTAGGTCAATCGGCGTGGAAATGGCATAATTGTGGAAAAAATGCATTAAGACGTGGCCTGTTGCGTCCCTTCTGGAGGAATCGGGTCGAGTGTCTGTGAGGATAGTATACCTGGTCTGGTTTTTCATTGTGCCATAATGTAACGCACACATGAAGTGTATGCATCCATAAGTTTTACACTGGTCAGCCATTTTGTCCTCCATCTTGTATTTTATTTCTTAGCAGTGAACACCCTATAAGGAGACATGTATAAGACACATAGTTGCCAATTGCCAGGTCAATCAGAGTGATTGATGATTTTATGTAGTTTTTTATAAGTTTCATAAAATGTTCACTGTACAAAATATCCAAGATGGCGGACATGATTGGATCATGATGCAGTGTTGCACCTCCTGTGGAATTAGGCATGTAAACAAAGAATCAGCATTCTAGGTCAATCGGGGTGGAAATAGTGTCATTGTGAAATAAATTAATTAGGGAGTGGCCTGTGGCATCCCCAGTGGAGGAATCGGGTCCGGTGTCTGTGTGTTTGGTATAAATGGTCTATATTTTCATTGTGCCATAATGTAATGCACACATGAAGTCCATGGATTCATTTGTTTTACACTGGTCGGCCATTTTGTCCACCATCTTGCAATGTATCTCTTATTCCTTATTACCTTATAGGGAGGCATGTTTGAGACACCTGTACACCAAAGGGCAGGTCAATCTGACTTATAGTTGATTTTAAGTACATTTTTATATGTTTTGCCAAATTTCCACTGTACAGAAATATCCAAGATGGTGGACTTTATGGGTTCTTGAGGCTTTTTTGTTCATCGTGAGAAATGAGGCATGTACACAAAGAACCAGCATTCTAGGTCAATCAGGGTAGAAATGGCATCAATGTGAAAAAATGGAATGTGGGCGTGGCCTGTGGCGCCCCCTGTGGAGGAATTGGGTCGGTTCTCTTTTTTTCTAGGTATACGTGGTCTATATTTTCAGTGATCCAATTTATATAATTTTGCCATGATATAATGCACACATGTATTATATCATGTCTGCATTCTCCTTCGGAGAACCCCTAACAATAACAATAGGGTTTCTTTTACCAGAGAACCCCTAATAATAATAATACTAACAATAGGGTTTCTCTTTCGGAGAACCCCTAATGAACCGGAACAAACACAATTAGGGTTTCACCAGTGAACTGCTGAAACCCTTTCAATGAACCACAAACTGAAGAACTCAAAGGGCAACTTATATAAGGTCCCCAATTAGAGGCAATGCGGGACAGCTGCCTCTAATTGGGGACAATAAAAAATGGAACACAGAGATGCCTACAGGCACCTCTGTTGTCAGACCGTGACTGTGGCCCCCAGGCACATAGAAATGCCCAGAGGCACCCAGCTAGGACCTGACAGTACCCCCCCAAGGCACAGGCTCCCGACTGCAAGACTGGAACAGCCAAGGCTCCGTCCCTGGAGCAGAGGGATGAGGTGGTGACAGCAGGGGCTCGGACCACAGGGGGTGGTAGCAGGGGCCCTCCTCCGAAATTCTCCGGCGGTGGCACCATTGGCTCGTTGTCCCAGCCCTCCGGGGGTGGTAGGAGGAACCCCTCTTCGAGCTACTCAGGAGGCAGTGGCGGTTGTAGCTTGGCGTCCCACCCCTCCGGGGGTGGCACAGTGGTATCCGGGCTGGAGAACGGCACTGGCAGCTCCATGCTGGGGATCGGCACAGGAACTCTGGCGCGAGGGGCCGGCACTGGAGGATCCAGAGCCAGGGTCCAGCTCTGCAGAATCCTTTGTTGGTGGTTCATTCTGTCACAGGTGAAGAGGCAGGACACAGGCACAGTGTTGAGGAGCAATATCCTTTTAATGCTTCTTTTCCAAACTGAACAGAGAAAGGAGAGGCAGACCGCAAACTGAGTACAAACACAAACAATGAACCACAAACTGAAGATCTCAAAGGGCAACTTAAATAGGGTCCCCAATCAGAGGCAACGCGGGACGACTGCCTCTAATTGGGGACAATCAAAAATGGAATGCAGAGATGCCTAGAGGCACCTCCGTAATCAGGCCCTGACTGTGGCCCCCAGGCACATGATGCCCAGAGGTCCCCAGCTAAGACCTGACACTCTGAACCAAACCTGCTACCTAAAATGTTAATTGAATCTTATCCTGTGATAGTAAATAAACACAATGCTCATCCACCAATCAGATTATTTTCCGTTACCATGAGAGAGATGCAGCACCCAAAGTCCGAGTGATTTATTGCTTTTACCTATGACCTTTTGGCAGCTGCATCTGTGTGAAAGGATTATGAAAATGATTTTTTGATGGTTGTTAATTTATGACCGGTTGGTAACAGTTGTTTTTCCGGGGGTACATGTCCGGTTAGAGAGGGAGGGGTAGAGCAGGTGATTCTGTGGTATGAGGGGGGAGGTCAAAAAGGATTATGAGTAAAAATGTATGACCGGATGTTCATGTCCGGGGTGGTATTATTTGGACAGTTGTTTTTCCGGGGCTTCCTTCTCTGGGAGGAGAGGGTGTTGGGTTTCTTAAGATGTAGCGGTGCAAGGGGGGTTGAGCAGGTGTTACCGGTGGTTCATTCTCTGAGAGTTACAAATAAATAAGAGCTAGACTTCTCCTGGTTTGCAGTTTAATTAGTTTTTTTAGTTCAAGATGGCGTCTGTGCTTACAACCCAGACTTACGAAATAGGCCGCAGAACGGAGGAGCGAAAAAAAAGATACGTTCCGGAAATATATGATGCGCCAAAGAAGCGTTTTCTTAATGTGTATAGAACTCAAATACCTCAGTTTAAGCAGCTGACGGATCAGCATGACATGGCGGATGGAAAAATGGTCGGCTTTGCGTTTGATTACCCTGCTTCTAAAGTGAAGTTGTATATTTTAGCCATGGGAGCTGAATATACAGCTCTGGAAAAAAGAGAGAGACCACTGCACCTTTTTCTTTCCTTTCCAAAAAAGTTGGAAAGGAAAGTTTTGAGTGAGGAACAGAAGCATTCAATTTGCAGTGGTCTCTTAATTGTAACCCTTCTGTTTCTCACTCAAAACCTTCCTTTCCAACTTTTCTGGAAAGGAAAAGGTGCAGTGGTCTCTTAATTTTTTCCAGAGCTGTACAAACGCAACCTGTGGCGTGGAGTACAAAATTAATGACTGGGAAGTATTACGCCATGTGGTGTATCCTGAAATGATGCAAAGTATGAGAGTTTACACTAGCTACACTGGTTTTGAGATCGATTGGGAAGGTGTACCGAGCTCCACAGAGACAATGCAGCACAAAATAAAAATCCGGAGGAAAAATTGACTTTGTTCGGTTTTGTTGAGCTTTCTTCCCTCACGAGGAACATAAGTGATGGAAAGATTGTTAAAATGTCAGAGGTAAGGATACCTGTTAACATTTGGGTTGATCTGGAAAATTACATGTTTCGGAGTTGATGAGCTATATGTACAAAGTCAACAATGACAGAGCATTGTTAAACTTAGATGTCTTGCTGCAGACGACAGTTATGAACACAATCCAGTTAAAACCAAGATGTATGTGGAAGCAGGGATGATAAGTTTTGGTTAAAAAAGCCACACCCTCTGTCAAAGGATCTATGCAGCAATAAAAGGGTAGGGCTAAAGTAGACCGTTTCAAAGAACAATTTTTTACGTATTTTCTTTGAACCACCGATGACAAGCTTTTTATCAGCAAAAGCTTGCATATCACACAAGTCGGCCTGGAATTGGGATAAACGATGAGTGGTAAACACCCTATTTTGCGGGAAGGTTTTTCTCACTGGCTTATGGAGAGTATAAGCGTCCTGGCCGGACACCCAATCAGTTACAGGGCCGTCACTTATACTACTTCCTGTTTCTTGTGCAATAGCTCTCTGAAGTCGCTTCTTTCCTCCAAAAGATCCCGGGTGAGAGGGATTAAAATTTATGTTTTTTATTAGCTGCTCCATCCTCCTAATTCTCGTTATTATGGCTATTCCAAAAGTGTGCATCAGACACTAATAGAAACGGGTGAAAATCATGTAGAAATCAGTTTACATGCTTACAATATCAATCAAGAGTTTAAAATCAGTTTTCTCGGTTACATAATAATTAATGACTTTGAATACTTTGATTACATTTACAGGCTTATGGCTCTGTATTTTTAAAACACACACATCGATTATATAGGCATACAAACAAATTAGATGATACACATTACATGTCATCGGTGGTTCAAAGAAAATACGTAAAAATGTAGACAAATATTTTTCTAAAGGGCCATCTACTTCTAACGATATCAAGGTTAGCCATTTTTGAGTCATACGGACACGATCCAAGATTTCCTCCATTCTTTGCACACGTTCAACATTAACAAAAGTTTGGGATGTGTAGAGTGAAGAATCATTTACTTTCCTTTCTATAATTTGCATCATAAGATCTGTAACATTTCTCAAAATACATTTTTGAATTGTTCTCTCAAATAACCTACATAAACAGTTACCCGTTATACCAATTAAGGGTTTCAGATTTTAGACAGCCTGAGTGGGAAACAGATCTTCAGGTTTGTTCTGCCAGAAAACCATGACTTCGTTTACCAGGCCCTGGCGATCTTTGTTCTTGCTCAGCAGCGAATCAGAGATCTTGTTCAGGGTCTTACTGATGGAGGTTGACTCTTTCAGCCCGTTTAGAAAAACCTCAGAAATTCCATGGACTCAAGGTAATTCAAATTTTCCGAAGTCCCAAGGATATCAGGGCTCTGGCCAATGCGGGTATGAAACGGTCAGTCCAGTCAGTCGCTTGACGAGGGTGTCAAAATGGTTGATATGATAATACTTGGGACAATCATAGAGGCACTGATGCTGCCGCTGACTTCTATGGCCTGTAAGACAACCATGGCAGTTTTATTTTTTGTGCTCCTCGATCACAATCCCTAAAAGTGTTACAAAGGAAGCCTTTATGGTGTTTGCAAAAATCAGACTCAGTCCACCATCAAAAACGTTCATATCCGGGGTATAGGAAGGCAGGTCTGTTGGTGGGGTATAGGAAGGCAGGTCAGGTGGCGGGGTAGGAGGCAGCATAAACGGTGAGTAAGAAGGCAGACTACTACATGGTTTGTTCACACATGTGGAACTTATATCCCATTCCTGGTCTCGGGCATCTTCATCAAGCAATGGCGTAAACAATGTTTTAGGACTGCGTGTAATAGGCAGATAGGAGAGAGGTCTTTTCCGAGATTATGATATAATGCAGGGTTAGGTCTCCCGGCGGAGTCCTCTGGCATCAAGGAAACCATGGTTCTTTGAAATGATCTACTTTAGCCCTACCCTTTTATTGCTGCATAGATCCTTTGAGAGAGGGGGTGGCTTTTTAACCAAAACTTATCATTCCTGCTTCCACATACATCTTGGTTTTAACTGGATCGTGTTCATAACTGTCGTCTGCAGCAAGACATCTCCTAAGTTTAACAACGCTCTGCCATTGTTGACTTTGTACATTTAGCTCATCAATTCTCCGAAACATGTAATTTTCCAGATCAACCCAAATGTTAACAGGTATCCTTACCTCTGACATTTTAACAATCTTTCCGTCGCTTATGTTCCTAGTGAGGGAAGAAAGCTCAACAAAACTGAATGGAAGTCCATTTTTCCTCCGGATTTTTATTGTGTGCTGCATTGTCTCTCTGGAGCTTGATACACCTTCCCAATTGATCTCCAAACCAGTGTCGCTAGTGTAACCTCTCATACTTTGCGTCATTTCAGGACACACCACATGGCGTAATACTTCCAGTCATTAATTTGGTACTCCACACCACAGGTTGCGTTTGTATATTCAGCTCCCATGGCTAAAATATACGACTTCACTTTAGAAGCAGGGTAATCAAACGCAAAGCCAACCATTTTCCATCCACCATATCATGCTGCTTAAACGGAAGTATTTCAGTTCTGTACACATTAAGAAAACGCTTCTTTGGTGCATCATATATTTCTGGAACGTATCTTTTTTTTTCGCTCATCCGTTCTGCGGCCTATTTCATAAGTCTGGGTTGTCACGGGTGTATCAGTAAGCACAGACGCCATCTTGAACTAAAAAAACTAATTCAACTGCAAACCAGGAGAAGTCTAGCTCTTATTTATTTGTAACTCTCAGAGAATGAACCACCGGTAACAACTGCTCAACCCCCCTTGCACCGCTACATCTCAAGAAACTCAACACCCTCTCCTCCCAGAGAAAGAAGCTCCGGAGAAACAACTGTCCAAATAATACCACCCCAGACATGAACGTCCGGTCATACATTTTTACTCATAATCCTTTTTGACCTCCCCTCTCATAACACAGAATCACCTGCTCTACCCCTCCCTCCCTAAGTGAACATGAACCCAGGAAAAAACAACTGTTAACAGCCTGGACATAAATTAACAACCATTAAAAAATAATTTTTCATAATCCCTTTGACCTCCCCCTCTCATCCCACAGAATCACCTGCTCTACCCCTCCCTCTCTAACCGGACATGTACACCCGGAAAAACAACTGTTACCAACCGGTCATAAATTAACAACCATCAAAAAATCATTTTCATAATCCTGTCACACAGATGCAGCTGCCAAAAGGTCAAAGATCAAAGCAATAAATCACTCGGACTTTGTGTGCTGTATACTATATTTCTCTACCATGGCCTGTCTAGAAAATCCAACTGATATCAAGGCCAGCAAACTGCATTGTGCGCTGTGCATTACAAAGGGAAGAAATTATAAAACCACAAATAGATCCTTTAGAGCATTCATAAGAATTTATATTTGAACATCCATCATCTGGCCTCAACCCGTATATTTCCAGTGTCACCCCAATGCTGCTTTGTTTGATTAGACAAATTCTGTCAACTGCTTGTGATTTATCCCAAGTAATAATTTCCGCAAGAGCACCGCTGCTGAAAAAGCCAGATTGGAAGCATGGCAGAATACAACTGACTGTATATTCGTATATGACGTGGCATGATTGAATCAAATAGGCCTATACACATATGGGTGATTGTTATTCATTAAAGAATATGTACAGCCGTTTTAGATTAAAATGAATTTCATAAAGAAGTTTCATTAAGCTGTTTTGTTAAAAGAGCCTTGTAAGGGATATTTTAGCTCAGGGCCAAGCAAGTTTTTACAGTTGCATATTTTGAAGTGGGCTATCACCAAACTTAGCCCAAGGCTAGCTGGCCCTGCTCCGGAGCAGGGTAAACGCTGACTTTTCAGGGCTAGTTCTAGAAACACGGTGACTAAATAATCAGTGTGAAACAGGATCAAGAACATAAGCATAGAAGGTTTTTTATCCAATCACATAAACTGCACGTTCACTTAATTAACATACACTTATGACACGCAGCATTAACAATAGCTACAATGTAGCTCTGTTTTGGTCCTTTCACTCAGCAAACTTTTCTTCTTTACCTACTTTAGCTAAGTTTTGAAGTAAAACCAGCATACAGCTCTGGAAAAAATTAAGAGACCACTGCAAAATTATCAGTTTCTCTGGTTTTGATATTCATAGGCATGTGTTTGAGTAAAATGAACATTTTTGTTAAAAAAAAAAGATGCATTGTTTTCAGACCCCAAATAATGCAAAGAAAACAAATTCATATACATTTTTCAACAACAAAATACTAATGTTTTAACTTAGGAAGAGTTCAGAAATCAATATTTGGTGGAATAACCCTGATTTTTAATCACAGCTTTCATGCGTCTTGGCATGCTCTCCACCAGTCTGTCACATTGCTGTTGGGTGACTTTATGCCACTCCTGGCACAAAAATTCAAGTAGCTCGACTTTGTTTGATGGCTTGTGACCATCCATCTTCCTCTTGATCAAATTCCAGAGGTTTTCAATGGGGTTCAGGTCTGGAGATTGGGCTGGCCATGACAGGGTCATGCTCTCCACCAGTCTGTCACATTGCTGTTGGGTGACTTTATGCCACTCCTGGTAGCTCGAATTTGTTTGATGGATTGTGACCATCCATCTTCCTCTTGATCAAATTCTAGAGGTTTTCAATGGGGTTCAGGTCTGGAGATTGGGCTGGCCATGACAGGGTCTTGATCTGGTGGTCCTCCATCCACACCTTGATTGACCTGGCTGTGTGGCATGGAGCATTGTCCTGCTGGAAAAAACAATTCTAAGAGTTGGGGAACATTGTCAGAGCAGAGGGAAGCAGGTGTTCTTCCAGGATAACCTTGTACTTGGCTTGACTCATGCGTCCTTCACAAAGACAAATCTGCCTGATTCCAGCCTTGCTGAAGCATCCCCAGATCATCACCGATCCTCCACCAAATTTCACAGTGGGTGTGAGACACTGTGGCTTGTAGGCCTCTCCAGGTCTCCGTCTAACCATTAGACAACAAGGTGTTGGGCAAAGCTGAAAATTTGGCTCTTCAGAGAAGATGACCTTACTCCATTCCTCTACGGTCCAATCCTTATGGTCTTTTGCAAACTTCAGCCTGGCTCTTCTTTGCTTCTCAGTGATGAAGGGCTTTTTTCTAGCTTTGCACGACTTCAGCCCTGCCCCTAGCAGCCTTTTTTCGAACTGTCCTTGCCGTGCACTTCATCCCAGCTGCTGTTTGTCATTATTTTTGTAGGTTACTTGATGTCATCCTACGCTTGTTGAGTGACATTCGAATGAGTTGACGGTCATCTCGGTCAGTGGACAGTCGTTTTCACCCCCTGCCAGTCAGTAGCTTTGTTGTCCCCAATGTCTGTTGTGTGACCTTGTTCTTATGAACCTCTGTCTTTGAAATTTTCAGGATGGAAGCAACCTGACGCTCACTGTATCCCTCTGCCAGTAAAGAAAGAATTGAACCCTTCTTTTCCTCACACAAAGCTTTTCTTTTCAATTCTTGTCATGCTGAATAGTTATTTTTTATTCAAATTACCTTTGAGGTACTACTTGCACTGTTTTGTGGATAGTGATGACCACAGCAGTGTTTTTTTTACTTTTCCTCGTTAAATTAGATTTGGTTCAGGTAATCACCTAATCAGTACCTCATTAAGTAAAATGAGGTGTGCCTGTGTTGGAATTCAACAGACACTGGAATGGAATGGCTGCCATACATGTAGAGATGCTGATTTAACAAAAATTAGGAGTTTTCCAGAGCTGTACATGTCAAAAGACAAACAGTCAAACCTGTCACAATCACCACCTTATGGTCATATTTTCACGTCTACGTTTTCTCTCTTGTTTGCATGGTTTCTAAAAAAGTTGTCCGGACAGGGTGCACACGTTGGGCAAACGATGTCAGAAAGTCATTTATTTAATCATAAGAGTGAAAAACATTTCAGTGATGTACATGTAACATTAGATGCATTCCAGAGAGAACAAAACATTCTGATCTTGTCAGAGATAAAATGTAAAATGGTCACTGGTCAAATTTGTCTGGTAGCCCTGTGCTCAGGATTACAACTGTGAATCGTAAGCCTGTGGTTAAACCTTAGCCCAGTGTTAAAAAACACTTGTGTGAACCAGAGGCGGAGCTTAAATAGGTGCGATAGGTGCGCGGCACCCATGGCAGCCAATCAGATGGGCCCACAAGAAGTTCATCGTACGGTTGAAAAAATTATCGCAAGCAAAATACAATTATATTATGATTTTGCTGGATAATATTTAGTTGACTTTGAAGTGATAAACATTTATTTTTGTTTTGTTATTCAATAACGCATTTGTATGATCGACCAATATGTGACTGTCAGGGTGAAACCAGTTTTGCCAGATGCGGAGGTTTCCATATAAGCTTGTATAGAAGAAATTGTGTTTGTGAGGTTTTTATGTGGAGTCCGAGGGTTAATTGGCCTGTATATTGTCAGTGATATCTGGCAACCCTGGGTGTAACGTCAGATCTAGTTGGTTCATTTGCTAAGGATTTGAACTGTGGAAAATACCTAGCTTAAGTAACAAAACATAAAAACGGAATGTAGATATGTCTGCCACTCACAGGAAAGAAAAGCAATACATTATGCAAACTAAATATAACAATATGTGGCCTTGAGAAACATCTTTATTAAAGTTGTTGAGCAGCAGAAGCATGAAAAGATGGATAGATCTGATATTACAATGACAGGGGCAGCATCGCAGCTTCAAGCGAAGGGGAGGATACAATTATGATCCAGGGCCAACAGCAGCTAGCAACGAAATATTGTAAGTACAGGTGTGTTTTCTTGTAGCCTAATAATAAGCTTCTATTCTTCATGGTACATGAAACTTACATATTTTTGGGGGAGAGTTGTATTAAATATTAACTAATATCTTTTAGTTGGGAAATCAGGCAGCAATTGTACAATTTTAGTGGCGGAGGGGTGGGGAGAGGGGGCCTCCGCGGCTAAGGTACGCACCCATGAGAGAGAAAGCTAAGCTCTGCCCCTGGTGTGAACATTGGCTAAGGAGTCCCAGGGAAAAGAACAATGCAGTGTTAAAATGCCTTTTGTCTCGTTCCAGTTGTCATACATCATTGCCCACTTAAAGCATGGCACTATGGGAGTCCCACACACACATACCACGTCCATGGCAACCAGGCTGTTCTATATGCCCATTTAAAACAAACAGCAACAACAGCAGCAGTCAACCCCTTGGAACGAGAAAAGTAACCAAAAGAACTGCAGTGGGCAATGGGAAAACAGGTTCCTGCCATGAAACACTTGTAGCACTTAACTTTTCACCCCCTACAGAGTTACTGTTAAGTCTGTAAAATATACAAATGTGTACTGCCCCTCTTGTAAGCCTGGGTATCAACAACAGAATGTTGATGGGATTTAAATCATATGAGTGCACCATGCATCTATTCCACCCTAGTTCACTCTGTGAAAAATGATATGTGGACTGTCCCCCATAGGCCCCATGAACATCGACTCCACCCTAGCCCACTGTGTTTAAATCATATGGGAGCCAAATGCACATTTATTCCACTCTAGTTCACTGTGTATAAATGATTTGGGGACTGTCCCCCATAGGCCCCATGCACATCTATTCCACCCTAGTCCTCTGTGTTAATGATTATTACAGTGTGTCTGTGACAGGGTTATAGCATCTGACCATGTGGTGGAACCCTCTGGGCCCCTTTGCTGCCACTTTTCCACCCGTACTTGCAGAGGTCCTCTATTCTCCGTGTATCTAGGCTGTTGTGACTCCCTCACAGGGTCTTATTGGACAATTTCCAAGGACTACATACTGGGCTTCTTAGCTCCAGCAATAGAAAACAGATGGCGACCAGCATATGTAAAGCCCTAGCCAGCAAGAAAGAAATGAGAAGGATTGGAGAGAGAGAGAGAACTTTAGCAAGAGGAGGGGAGGGAGCTGGGGTGATGCGGTGGTAAAAACACTTCAGAACCAGGCCAACATAATTGATGTCTTTGTTTCATTTCTGGACCTGCAGGAACCCCTTGCAATCTGAGGTGTTTAGTGAAAGTGGCAGCTGCAGGAAAGAGGGTGAAAGAAAGGACTTCTTTCAGAACTCTTGCGAGTGACCACTAAGTTGTGATGGGACGCCTGCTCTTAAGTGCTGACTGCTACCCAGGGAGTTAGGGAAGGGGGCTGTACATGTGCTATATAACTGGGGGCCACTTTCCCTTACTGCTGCAACTTCATTCATTAACCACTCTAATGGGAAGGCAGATGACTGATTATAGTAGCGCCTGATCACAATCCCAGTGAACTATGAGAGTGTCAAGCACCCCATTGGTGGCCATTTTAATTTGAGAGGTAAATTCGATAAATTTGATAGGGAGCAGTCTATGTTTCAACAGCTGTCTATGATTCCTTACCTGCATTGTAACTGTTCTAGAAGTTAATAGGTTTTCTCTTTAAAACACAGATTAACCTAAGAGACTGCTGGACTTCTGTGCAATGTGCAGCTCAAAATGGAAATCTGAATAACTCCCCCACACCACATAAACATAGAGAATCACAATATTCTCCTCTTTCCAATAGGAATAAAACATTTAGGATTTTTTTTTGTACCAACAATGACAATATAACCCAATCAATCCTCCAAGCATTTTAGAAATCCTTCATTTACTTTTTGGTGGTTCATATAATGCTTAGGCAGTGCAGTTGGTCAGCATCGTCTGGGTTTTGGGGTTAGTAATTGAGTATGATTATATTGTCTCTTCGCACTCTAGTAACTCCTTAAGGCATCCCTGAGCTCGCATCTACGTTCCCTCCGGCACATATGGATTACAATACTTCCAGACTTCCTGGTTGAGCGAGCAGCATGATAAAAACTACAATGGTATTGGATGTGCCTTAGAGGACACATATATCAACATTGACGATCCCAAGTTAGCTGGGGGTTACTGCAATGACAATTACTGCAGGGCCTTAAAGGAATAGTTTGTCCAAAATTCATTTTTTACTTAAAGTTTACTTACCAAAAGATCTTTCAGAACGCCCATAGAGTCATTTTTTCAAACAATCCATTATTGAACTCTGTCCCAGTCTGTAATTAGCATTATTAGCATCGTCCAAATTCATTAATGGAAACATTTTATACCAGTATTGCAAAGCTGCATTGCAAGCGGAAAACTACTCCAAAACACTAAAAACTGCATTCAGTAATCTGTCACGGTAGCATCGATTTTTTTAACTGTACACCGACAAAACAGCTGGCGAAATTGGCTGAATTCAAACTGGCACTAGCGAACTATTTCCTATAGCCACCATACACAGTTTCTGTTCTTCAGCTGTGATATCATTGCGGTGAGTGTGAACTTTAACCCCAACAAGCTGTGTGTGTTTGGTTCTGTTTTTGTTCTGTTTGGGTTTTGCCTTTCCTTTTGAGCATAGCCTGTTCTGTTTGGTATTTGTGCTTTGATTTCGAATGTAGCTTTCCCTCTGTAGTATTGTTTTCACCTGTGTCTTGTTTGCCCCCTCGTTATGTCCCTATTCCTCCAGCCCCTGTGTTTCTTGTTGGTCATTGTTGCTGTCGCTGTCGCCTGTTCCTTGTTCCTGCCGTTGAGAGCCTTTTGTTTTTTCAACTGAGTCTGTTTATTAAAAGACCTTTTTGTTTAAGCAACTCTGCACCTGTGTCCTGCTACCCCTGCCACATCGTGACTATGTGAAGATAGATTGCTTCGCCTAGCTTTTTAAGATTGCTGTTAGTTTACACTTATGTATATTATTGCTATATGTTTTGCTATATTTTTGCTTTTTATATTTTTTTATTCTTACTACGTAGATATAAGAATGTAAGAATTTCATTGTGAAGGATGACGCTGTGTTATTTGGTGCATTTGATAAATAAACTTTGAACTTCTGAATTTCCTTTGTTTGTAAGTATCAAAGTTGACTTCTGCCTGCTCATGTATCTTGAGTTAATTAAATTCTACCTGCTCTGCAATTGGGACAATACCTCTTCCTCTCATATTGTGGGATAATCAATGGAGCAACTTTGCCAACGAGACATACAATTTTTGCAAGAAACATTTTAATACAGAGGATCATGCCCCACGTTCACTTAGAAGAGGACTAAAGGCGAATGCAATTCCATCAAGTTACCCAGTTCAACCTGTGGAGAAAAGACCGATTGTAAGTAATACTTCCGATTGCTATTTTAATACACAAAGTACACATTGCCTCCGGATATTCTGGGCAAAGGTTGGGGATTAACATGTTCACTATCACCCCCCTTTAGCTGCTGTCCAAGGTTCTATTCGGTCAATTCATCATCTGTGTATTGTTGTCGGAACAAGTAAGGCTATATCCCACGAAAAATAATCTTACTGCTTGTATTCAGAGTCAGAAATAATATATATATTTTCCTTTCTCTCAAGCAAATAAAGATTGACTGTCCAAGGTGAATATCAAAGACAAAGTTGGTACTTGCTTTCTAGCTAGCGAATACCAACTTTCGTATACTGTGCATACTCTCTTTCTGAACGAACACGTGGATTGATACAATTGTGAACAAAACTGACCGGTAAACACAGGAATTACCTGTTTATTTGAAAGGAGAATTATATTGTGATGATAACTTTATTTCAAGGAATACCATATTGACATGTTCTTTGAGGTAAATACCACGACTTGTCTTAGTTTGGAGTGTTTGAGTAGTTTTCTGCTTGCAATGCAGCTTCGTGATAGGTGTATATACGGTTTCCATTCATGAATTTGTACAATGCTAATAATGCCAATTACTGACCAAGAGAGAGCTGAATAATGGATTGTTTTGAAAAATGACTGTGCCTGAAGGACAAACTGGGGGTAAGGAGACTGTCACCAAAATATGATTTTTTGATGAACTATCCCTTCATTAAAACATGAATATATAATTCACTTAAATGGGTAAGTGTGTTCAAACTTTTGACAGGTACTGTAAGTTTTCAGACCATCTGCAATAACACTCCAAACTGATTTGCGTCCACTAGTGGCAAATTCAATTGATTGGGCATGATTTAGGAAGTCACTCATCTGTCCATATAAGGTCCCACACTGTGTATCAAGTCAGAGCAAAAACCAAGCCATGTCCAAGTAACTCTCAGACCTCCAAGATTTTACACATAATTGGCCAGAAGGCAAGAGGAATGGGGTTTTTTTCGCTCCAAAAATCCCACAGTACTACATCAGAGTGTGGATGGAAGTGAGATCTGAAAAATTACTGTTGTCATGTTTTGATTCATTTTGCTTAAAGCCTGTGTTATATCGATCGCGCTACAAGGCAATTTTATTTGTCATTGCGGTTGTCCTTGATAGAGCCATTGGATGTCTTTCAGCAATGTTCATATCAGCAGACACAGTATATTGATAAAGGTGTCAAAAATGTTTCTCTTTCTTTTTAAAAACATCCGGTAGACTTATACTGCTAGCTAGCTTTACAGAAAACAATACAATGGCTTGTCATAATGATTTGAAGGATTCCTTTTTGGAAGTGGTCTTACATGTTGATTTGGAACCATACTGTACATGTTTGAACCGAACATGCTTGGAAATGGATTTCAAAGACTGGCAGCTGGATATATTAGAACTTTCCTGGCTGGTGAAACACGTTCAAATTTACACAAGCATGTATGTAACTGCATTTGGACCACAACTCTTTAACAACACCAAAGCAGCAAATAAGCAACTTAATTCTTTTGATTTGTGCCTTGCTTCTTGCTAAACAATCCATGGGAATATACTACTTATTTTGACTAGGTTAAGAAGCTAGCTATTGAAATCTCTAAGCCTACTCATTTAAAAAAAAAAATATTAAGCCTACTCATTTTAGATATGGATAACTAGCTACTATCGTTGTGCAATCCTGCTTTTGCTTGTACTACTACAGCCAGGCAAAGAACATCACATGGGCTTCATCAATGTTGGCGTTTCAAAAATAACTTTTAAAAAGTGTCTCAAAAAATTGTTATTGTATTCTCCAATTGCCATTTTATTAGAGAGGCGGTATCTACATTCGCTATGAATTCTAGAACTTATGACATTTGTGACAGAGTTCAGAAATGGGGTCCTATGGCAAAATTTAGTTATAGTATGGGTTAGGTTAGTTCCCAAAGGAACAGACACCACTTCAAATTACAGCCCTCTTTCCTTGTAACTACACTATAACTACGTGGGAACAGACACTGCTTTAAATTACAGCCCTCTTTCCTAGTACTTACACTGTAAGTGTTGAATAGGTTTAGTTTTATATAGGGACGCTAGGGACATGTCCCTGCCAAAACCATGGAAGCACGAATTGTCCCTACCAAAAATTGTAGTTTTAATATTATAATTCACAACATTGCAAAATGTTATTTTTAGAATTTTGATTCAGAACTTGTGTCAGCGAAACCGAGTGTTAGGCTATCAGTTGCGAAAGTAGGTCTGGTTGACATCTGCATCAAAATCAGCAAGCTTTCCACAATATCCAATCAACAACCTGTACTTTTTCCTCCCTCCCTCGAGGCTCTGTTGTCAGTTTTTTTTTGCCGGACCGTGTAAGCGGAAGAAGAGCGAATGTCTCTTACTGAGTGAGTGAATGAGTGCACCTTGTTAAATAGCTGAGTGGTCAGAGAAGCGGAGCTGTAAACTATAGGTCCCGAGTTCGTATCTCCTCGCAGGCGAAGTGAAGTACGCAATATGAATTATTCCGTATAGACAAAAACTTCGCCGGCTAAAACCTTCAGTATCTACATTATCATAAGCCTGAAATAAAACAGTTTGCGGTTATATTGCGACTGTTTCTGGTGGATTTTCGAAGTACGCATCCGTGCATGCGTTTTGGGTCAAGATAGACAAACACATTTGCTGGCTTAACATACAGTAGTTACGTTATAGTAAGCCTTAACTGAAACTGTATACGGTTATATTGCGACTGTTTCTGGCATGGAAAAGTTCATCTTCAGTCTCGCTAGCAATTGCTCAATTCTTCTTCTGATTATTCCTAGGAAGTTAGTAGATACTAGTAAGCCTATTACTGGCTAATAAGCTGTTAAAATGGCCAGTGGCAAAAGCCATACAGTTCATAGAAGCTATGGTGGAGGTAAACGTAATAAGAAACGTTAGTCAGTTTAACACAATCCTCAATGGTGTCTAGCGATCGCTGAAACGTGTTAAGCCGTGGTGTAGTGGTTAAAAACAGTGCCTCTGATGTGGAAGAAGTTCCAATCTTTTGAGAGCAACGACATTTATTAATTATTTCTGGTAGATTCCACGATTCTCTCGTCTTTTCACTTGATGAAAAAGTTAGTTATTGTCACCTTTGTTGATAGTTATTGTATCAATGTCATTCACGAATGAAAGAAAAAAGTACGTTGTTACACCATGAAAGAAAAATATATATTCTTATGCCATGAAATGAAATAGCTTTGGCAGACTTGCTAGCAATTGCTCAATTCTTATGACTATGCCAGTAAGTTAGTAGATACCGGTAAATCTTATTACTGGCTAATACGCTGTTAAAACGGCCAGTGACAAATGCCATACATAAAAGCTATTTGTGGTGGAGGTAAACTTAAGAAACGTAAGAAACGTTAATCAGTTTAACTGTATCAGTGTCATTCGCGAATGGCCAATTCACTGTTAAAATGGCCAATGGCATAAGAGGATTTGTTCAGGATAGACACAAGAGGCTATACTGACACCATGTAAATGTACAGCTCCGTGGTGTAGTGGTTAACGACACAGCCTTTCATGTGGACGACCCGGGTTCGAATCTCGAGAGGGCAACACTTTCTATTGCGGGCCGGCTGAACTAGGCTTGCCTGGTTTCATGTTAACATTACTCAGTCACTCGTCCAAGAGAGTCTGGTCAGCGGTTCATCAAGAACATGATTATCAGCAAGTTAGAATTTTCTCGAATAGTAGGGAATAAAATATGTTCACCGACTATTATTTTTCGGTAACACTTGAAGTGTAGTGTTATAACATGGTCATAACTCTGTCATAATGTGTCATGTCAGCTGACATAACATGTCATATCCTGTCATTACATGGTCACGACACTGTAATGACACATATTTTGAAATATTATGACATATATTGCGTTTTTTTATGTTATGACACCTACGCAAGTCTGTCAAAACATAACAAACCATTCTGTAACACCAGGCTTCTTATAAACAGTATTTTTATATTACTTTTCATTATAAATGCTATATATCAATATAATTACGCATGAAGTGATGTTAGATATTTACCTTCCCCAATGCAACATTTCTCATGACTAGGATGCCAGAAGATTTCAGGAGCAGGACATGAGATCCTCTTCGTGACTAATAACCAACATAAGGGCATGTACAGCTAGGTGATAGGCATATCTGGTTCCAATGATTATGGTCATAATGCTTCTTTTGTATTGTCATAAACTGTATTTTGTCAGTTCAAGTAAAGTGACACAGGATGGTCATAATGCTACCATAACATTTTCATAAGCTGTGTTTTATCGGTTCAAGTAAAGTGACACAGGATAGTCATAATGCTATCATGACATTTTCATAAACTTTATTTTGTCAGTTCAAGTGACATAGGATGATTATAATGCTATCATGAAATTTTTATAAACTGTATTTTCTCAGTTCAAGTGACACAGGATGATTTTTTTATAATAATGTCAAGATAGGATGATCATTATGCTATCTTGACATTTTCATAAACTGCATTTTCTCAGTTCAAGTAAACTGACAACGTTTAGTTATTTATTCAAAATAAAATGACAGGAGGGTCATGGCACATGACTTTCTATAGTATATAAAATCTACACTAACATCAATTGCATGAATAGCATGGTCTCCTTTTGTCTAAAGTTAAGGTAATGTGTGTGTATCAGAGATGGGGACTTGAGATTGAGACTCAGACTCGAGTTGCACTTAATTCGCACACACAGGGACTTCAGACTTGACTTGAGACTCTTCCACAAAAGACTTCAGACTCGATTCGGACTCGGGATGCGGGACTCGAGAACAATCTTTATTTTTAGGAAACGTCTGATGAGCTGAATGTTATTCCCCTCCCTACGTAACCTATAACCTACCTACGTAACACATAAGTACTACGTAATACGGAACGTATCTGCTGTGCGCGGCCACACATGAGAGAGGACAGCAAACATGTCGACCGCACTGGCAGCTGCTGTGCCATTCATTATAAGCTTTGGTTTTAAAAACTTTATGCAACAAGGCCGAAACAAAAGAAGCACAGAATGCAAAATATGAAAATTATGAAAAGATGAATGAGAGTTTGTTTGCCTGCCAAACATGTGGTAGTCGATTAACATAATCATTTACATCCCACTGGCTGCCACCACATTAATTATAAACGTTGGCTGCAAACAGGTTACATTTTTATTGTTGAACATGTAACGTTACAGTTTTATTTAGTTAACGTTACACTGGGTTTGAGAGTCTGGGGGATGTGTTGACTTACAGTAGTTTATAAGCTGTCATTAGTTGTAGACGCAGTGCACATTACATGGTTGTGCTCTGTAAGTGAAAAATAGGTTACAATTATTATTGCTAATAATTTTAGCAATATTTTCCTGATACCCTGAGTAACAGTCTATAACCATTCTTCCATTTCTCTCAGAACCATGTGGTTCCAGATGGGCTTTGTTGCACATAAAATTGTTATATCATCCAGATCTTAGTACTATAAGATAAGCATCTTAATTATTTTTTTCATATTCATCGACATCTGCACGTTTACTGAGTTCAACAAAGCAAAAAAAGTGGCCAGTGCTGTAGGACAGAGCAGCATTGATTCATTCTTAAGCCAGACAAGAGGTGTGCAACTGTACAGCCAGAGCCACCCCAGACAGAAGGCCATTACTGAATCCATAATACAGGACCTCATCATTTCATGCAACCTGCCTCTGTCTTTGATTGACAAGCCTAGTTTCAAGAATTTTATGTCAGTGGTAGGGGAGAGATACTGCCCAATAAGTCAAACACCGTAACCAGATGTCTGAGTGAGCTAGCAGCAGAAAGTCCAAGATAAAATGCAAACTAGAAAAGACTGACAATGTGTCTGTGACAGTGGACATCTGGACTGACAGGAGCATGCGTGGCTTCTTAGGGGTAACAGCCCACTTCATGGAAATGGAGGAGAAAGACAGCCCAAGACTGCAGACAGTTCTCTTAAGTTGCAAATGTTTCACTGGGTCACACACTGGAGAGAGAATAAGTGAGAAATTTGAGGAGATATGTGACAACTTAAATATAAAATATAAATTAGATTACATCATCTGCGATAATGCCTCAAATATGAAGAAAGTCTTCACAGTTTGTTTCTCCTCTCCTAAAACTGACAGTGAAAATGATGGTGAAGATGACCTGGAAAACAGCAGCTTGTGGGAGTAAATAAGTGAGGAACACCAGGATGATGTGGAATCCATCCAGAGCAGCTGCCAGCAGCAGCGGCTACAGTGTTTTGCGCATTCATTGCAGCTTGTTGTGAGAGATGGACTAAAGGAGATAAAAATTCTGAATAGTGCATTGGCAAAGGTGACAAAATTCTGCAGTTTACTCCATTCTACGACTGAAGGAAGCATTTGAGGCGGAGTATGGAGCAAATCGCAACATCCCTTCTGCTGTATCCACATGATGGAACACAACTTTCCAACTTGTGGGGGTAGTCATTGACCTGGATCCCCAAAACTTAAATTCTCTCCTGGAAGCCCAAGGACATAAAGGCCTGTGCTTATCAGCCAGAGAATGGAGTCAGCTGAAAGAGCTTGTGAACATTTTTGCACCATTTCTTCAAGCAACAGACCTCACACAAGGGGAGAAAGTGGTGACTGTCAGTGCAGCTCTCCCTTGTGTACTCTCACTCAACAGCCACCTCATCCATATGCTGAATGCATCTCGTCACCTGGTTGGTGTAGTGAAAGCACTGCAGAAGTCACTCCAACCCCGTTTTCAGGGGATCTTTGCAAATGTCAGAATGGATGAAACAGCTCAACCCCCGTAGAGCTTCCCTTTGGAGATATGGTCTACATGTTGTCTACACTCATCATTCTGCCTCTTTTGGCTAGAGCAAGATGTCCTCGCACCAGATGAAGTCAAGAGTGAGGTAAAGGAGATGTTGATAGGTAGGTGAATACACATTATTTACCAGATTATTATCATGTTATGCATCACTAACATATAATCTTATTTAGGCTTACTTATCATTGATTCATTAACTTAATCATCACCACTGTGCATGGTGTGTATTAACGTCATAATATTGTAACTAAGCATCATTTTTGTGGAACATTTTCAGACCTTGTTTTGGATGAGGCTCGGAAAGTCACCGTACCTGAGAGCAGCAATCGAGAAGATGAGGAGCCACCAGTACCCGCTAAAACTCCACAACTTTTCTCTGGCTACCACAAGAAGATAAACAAGTAGAATGCGGATCATTGCACATCCTGCAAAGACGAGGTAATTCGCTACATCCAGGTGTGCTCTGAAGAAGAATTTGACTGTATGGATTTTTGGAAAAAGCATGCAAAGGTCTTCCCAAGGCTTTTTCTCGTGGCTATGAAACTGCTTGCAGTTCCTGCCACCAGTGCACCAGAGGAGAGGATATTTAGTCACGAAGGCCTTATAATGCGCCCTCACCAAGCCAGACTTAGTGCAAAGACACTGTCAAGCTTGATCATTTTGAAATGTAACCATTCTGTTGCATAAAACCTTGCTACCTTTTAGGCCACTGAAGGACAGAAATGTTTTGTGGCCCATACCCAGTGTGTTAAGAGAAGAAGAAGGTTAACACTAGAACCGCCAGGCCTTTTTTACCCCCATTAACCGCCAAAGCCTAACGCCGTTTGGCGTCATTAGCATACGGATCGTCCCTATTAGCATGGACATTCTCTTCCACAGCATCACCATCCAGCCAGAGCATCAGTTCATCTATTGTATAGTTATCAAACTATATAGACGTCTAAAAAATAATGAATTACAGAATTTGTTTAAAATGGTTAATGAATTTGAAAAATACAAGAATGTGTTTGTATTGAAGGTTTTATCATAAGAAAAAAAAAATCAAAAAAGAATACATACAAAGAATGATTATTTTTGAGAACACAGGCTATAGTATTTTAATTTGTTTATTAGGCCCTACAAATGTTCAAAATAAAAATTAGACAACACTTAAATTATTCAAAGATAAATCCATTAAAATTTAGTTTTCATTTTGATCTCATTTTGATAATGTAGGAGGTAAAATAAGAGACATTATCGACTAGTTTGCGGTAATCAAAGGATATATGCATGAATAGCCTACATTGGCCTAAAGCACGGTTGCTTGATAAATACGATACATTTAAAAGAATGAATAACATGTAGGCTACAGCCTCTTCGTAGAAATAACATTGATGAAGTTGATAAAATGAATTTTATTTGTAAATTCGTTTACAGAGTAAAAGGATGGAATTTGGAATTGCGTTTTGTGAATAATTATTAAGCCTAATACATTTGTAGAATATAATTCTTCAGGAAAATAAGCAAAGAAAATTGAAAGAGAGACAATAGAATGTGTGCCATGTAGTTTCTCTTTCCGTTCTAAAATAAAAACATTAAGTTGAATGTAGGTTATGTGAAAGGTGCGTCTTTGCAGGTCTATCCTGGGGGTTGTAGTGCAGCTACCGAGTTGATTTGAGGAGTTATTAGAAAAAGATGTTGGAATTTCGTTTTGTATATAATTATTTAGCGTAATACATTTGTAGAATATTAAACTTCTGTAAAATAAGCAGAGAAAATTCAAAGAGATGGTAGGATATGTGTGCGATTTAGTTTCTCTTTCCCTTCTAAAATAAAAACAGTAACTTGTAATACCTTTGTTGAATTGGTTATTGGTGACTCATTAACACGATCCTTGGTATTTCATTTGGTGAATAATTATTTAGCATAATACAGGGTAAAAAAACAGGTAAATAATCTGTAAATACTTTTCTGTTTTCTGTTTGTCAGTTTAGAATTCTGACAACGCAACAATGTATTATACACATATTTAGGAAAAGGAGGAGGGTGTAGCTTTCAAAATGGCAGTTTTATTTTAATTACAAACTCAAATGCCAATTGGCGTAAGCATTTGGCGGTTCTAGTGTTAAGCAGTCTGATCTCATCATTTGGATTGTTTTATTTTATTATTGCTAATCATTTTGTTCTTAACAAGCTACATGTCATAAATTTGTCAGTTGGTTCACATTCAGTTTAGAATGCATAGAATATTTAAGCACTAAAAGATTTTAGGCATTTGAAGGTTGTGCTATCTAGCCACTAAGTAAATAACAAAGTGAACTGTAGTGTGTTAAAATTTTTGTGGACTTTCAGTACATTTCACATTATTTGGCAGCAATGGTGTTTTGCATTTAGCTACAATGTGATGTTTTGCAGTTTGCACTAATTGGGAGGATATTAATAATGATGCTGTGAGGTATAACATTTTCTGTATTTGTACTTATGGCCCCACAGAGCCTCCCACGGAGTAAGGCACACCTCATTTTACTTAATAAGGTACTGATTAGGTGATTACCTGAACCAAATCTAATTTAACGAGGAAAAGTATAAAAAACACTGCTGTGGTCATCACTATACTCTTGCAATAGGACCAGCTAGGTGGCAAAAACAGTGCCATCTAGCTGTAACTCAAAGAAAAAAAAGTAGTACCTCAAAGGTAACATGAATAAAAAATAACCACTCCTTATTTTCTTAAATCAGCATCTCTACATATATGGCAGCCATTCCATTCCCGTGTCTGTTAAATTCCAACACAGGCACACCTCATTTTACTTAATGAGGTACTGGTTAGGTGATTACCTGAACCAAATCTAATTTAACGAGGAAAAGTATAAAAAAACACTGCTGTGGTCATCACTATCCTCTTGCAATAGGACCAGCTGAATGGCAAAAACAGTGCAAGTAGTATCTCAAAGGTAATTTGAATAAAAAAATAACTATTCAGCATGGCAAAAGAGTTGAAAAGAAAAGCTTTGAGTGAGGAAAAGAAGGTTCAATTCTAGCTTTACTGGCAGAGGGATACAGTGAGCATCAGGATGCTTCCATCCTGAAAATTTCAAAGACGGTGGTTCATAAGAACAAGGTCAAGCAACAGGCATTGGGGACAACAAAGCTACTGACTGGCAGAGGGCGAAAATGACTGTCCACTGACCGAGATGACCGTCAACTCATTCGAATGTCACTCAACAAGCGTAGGATGGCATCAAGTGACCTACAAAAAGAATGGCAAACAGCAGCTGGGGTGAAGTGCACGGCGAGGACGGTTAGAAACAGGCTCCTAGGGGCAGGGCTGAAGTCGTGCAAAGCTAGAAACAAGCCCTTCATCAATGAGAAGCAAAGAAGAGCAAGGCTGAAGTTTGCAAAAGACCATAAGGATTGGACCTTAGAGGAATAGAGTAAGGTCATCTTCTCTGACAAGTCAAATTTTCAGCTTTTCCCAACACCTCGTCATCTAATGGTTAGACGGAGACTTGGAGAGGCCTACAAGCCACAGTGTCTCCCACACCCTGTGTGATTTAGTGGAGGATTGGTGATGATCTGGGGATGCTTCAGCAAGGCTGGTATCGGGCAGATTTTTCTTTGTGAAGGACGCATGAATCAAGCCAAGTACAAGGTTATCCTGGAAGAACACCTGCTTCCTTCTGCTCTGACAATGTTCCCCAACTCTGAGAATTGGTTTTTCCAGCAGGACAATGCTCCATGCCACACAGCCAGGTAAATCAAGGTGTGGATGGAGGATCACCAGATCAAAACCCTGTCATGGCCAGCCCATTCTCCAGACCTGAACCCCATTGAAAACCTCTAGAATTTGATCAAGAGGAAGATGGATGGTCACAATCCATCAAACAAAGCCGAGCTACCAGGAGTGGCATAAAGTCACCCAACAGCACATTAAAAGTGGAAAAAGTTCTGACATGATTTATCTTTGTCTCATTCTTTTACATCACAAAAACCTGGCATTTTAACAGAGGTGTGTAGACTTTTTATATCCACTGTATGTGCAGGCTGTAGTGTCATTTTAATACATCTGTGTTCTGTCTTAAGGCAAACCGTATAAAATTGTATATGAAGCTGGAAAGCAACACTGTCTGTAAGTAAAAGTAGTATTGTAAGTGAAGACAACAAGCTACAAGTACTGCCACTTACAGCTATAGGTATACATCATCTGTTATAGACTGGTCCAACAATTTTTTTTTTTGCATTAACTGTTAACTGTAGATGTCTCTGAAATCAAACCTACGCCTTGAAGTGTTGTATTGGTACCATATAAGAACTAGTTTATGATGATGGACTTACTAGGAACTTACATGGTAAATAAGGGTAAAGTACACAAGGTATGGGAAAGAATATGCTACAACACAAGGATGGCATGAAGGTATGTTATGGAGTATTAACTGTTAACAAATGATCATTTACCACATTTTCTTTTTATCAGGTATTACTAGGAAATAGACTAGTTTTAATGTGTATTTCCACCATAAGCTAATGGATCTTATTTGTATCTACATTTGAAAACAGCACAACATTTTGGGGGATTTGCATATTGGCTATATCGAAATGTGACAGAATTCAGGAACGGGGGCTTATGATGAATGACACTACTTTTGCAGGAGAACCGTTTCTAAGAAGAAAAACATGATCTGGGACATTTTGTCTGTTTTGCAGGAGATGTGAACTGTTTGTGAACTGTTTTGTGAAGATGTGAACTGTTTTGTGAAGATGTGAACTTCAATGTGACTTAATAAGAAAATAGTATGTGAAGTGTAAATACGAATAAAATTTAAAACTCAAACCCTTGTTTAACCAGCAGAAAATACAGGACTTTTCTGCTAGACATGATTGGCTGAGATAATGAAGGGGCTGGACATGCTGACATACTGAGTTCTGACTGGTCTATCAAGTCACCGGCATCTGTCATAACGCGACTACTGTATCATTGCGATCCCGGGAATTTCAAACATGGACCAGTGTGAACGTGTTGCTAGAGCTCTCAACCATATCACTGCCCTGAATTTAGCTGGTGTTGTCAACAAATCTGAGTGGTAACAAGCTGTGAGAGAATACTTTCCGGAAGAGCGTAGTAACAGACCAACAGACCAAACGCAAATGACAAAGGACTTTGTATGTAATCAGAGGATATTCTGTCGGCCGCAAAACATTCCTACTGTACATGTATACGGGTAAGTCAAACGTTTGCTAACTAGCTACAGATAATTCCTTTTCAGAAAGTTGTCAAACTCCTTTGCATTGCTAGTTATCTAGCTATAGCTACTGACGTTACTGTACTAACGTTAGCTAGCTAGGTAATGACGTTAACTTACCAGCTAGCTAACATTTCCTGGTTTTTAACTTGATCATTGGGTAGCTAGCTTTTCTTCACAAAAGTGAGCTCCCTGTTCACGCACGACTCCACAACCTCCTGTACTCCCTGTTCACGCACAACAGCGTGGCCATACAAAGCTCCAACATCTTCCTCAAATTCACGGACGACACATTCATCCTAGGTCTCATCTCCAAAAACGATGACACTGCTTACAGAGAGAAGGTAAGGAACCTGGCTACATGGTGCCAGGACAACAACCTCTTTCCCTACATCTGTAAGACTAAAGAGATGATCATGGACTTCAGGAAGCGACAGAGGGGGGGCATGCCCCCCTCATCACTGTGTCAGAATTCTACTCTTTTGAGGTGCTTATGTTTTCTATTCACTGCCTTGAGACAGTTTTATGTGCTGTGGTTTATCGCCCTCCAAAACCCAACTCCAACTTCATGCTAGAATTTTCAGAATTTCTTTTCTCCCTGGTGGTGAAACATGACCATATCATTGTTGCAGTGAATTTCAATTTCCATATTGATATCCCCTAAAATATAGCAGCCACCGACTTTATAAATCAAGCTGAATCATTTAACATGACACAGCATGTCTCTGGTCAGACCCACAATCATGGCCACACATTGGATTTGGTTTTTACTCTTGGTCTTAGCCTGAATAATCTTGGAAAGGAAGATATTTTTGTCTCTGATCATCTTAGTATTGTTTTTAATGTCCTACTTAGTGTTTTCCCCAATAAGGAAAATCATAATATTCGCTCTTGCATCATTAATTCACAGACGGCTTCAAAATGTTCAGCTATTTTCCCTAGTCATAGTGAAAACCTGTATGCCACATGTAGTACTGATGTATCACTAAATGGATACAACATACTATGTTAAAGCACTCGATGAAATTGCTCCTTTTTGATCTAGGTCAAGGCCTGAAACAAAACTTTACCCTTGGTTAGAGGAGAACATACGAAACCTTAAGAAGACATGTAGAAAAGCAGAACGAAAATGGAAAAATGACTAAACTACATGTCCATAACATTTATTTGAAGGAGCTGCTATTATCTTCCAATAAGGCAATTAAGGATGTGAAAGTAGTAAATGTAGGGTATATTGTGTCAGATTGGTGATTTATGACCCTAGTGGGCGGGGCTTCCAGATTGATTTGACAGGTGGGCGGGACATCCGGTTAACTGGGCGGGACTTCCGGTGTGACGTATGGACTTTCTGTATGACATGTGTTAGGGCGGGACTTCCGGAATGACGTATGCATGTCCGGTTCTGGCCATTTTTATTTTAACAAGAGATGGGGCTTATGATCAGATCTGCCCTTGTAACCACCAGTACAAATTGTAGTATATGCAGGTTGGAAACCATCCTGTGTTTCACACAAGGTTTGTAGTCCAACACAGCACTACAGTAAACATCGCATAAGCAATGCTATTATTTTGAAGGAACAAGCAATGCCTAGGCCGACCACACATTATGACTAGGTTGATTCAGTCATGGTTTGGGTTTAGAATATATAGTTAAAAATAAAAACAATGATTCTGGTACATGTGTATGTATGAGCAATGGTGATTTTTGTAATAAAAATTGTTTTTTTTAAGTCAGCATTAACTTTTAAGTTGCATTATATGGCAAAACGTTACAAAGTTACCCGGAAGGTAGCTTATAAATTTGCATGAACAACGGTGAATCGCTGACAGGTAAAGATATGTTATTTCAGGTAATCAAAACATTTGTAAAAGCGTCTTATGAAATTGTACAACGGGGATCAACGCGTGATTGATTTCTTCACATTGGTAGAAATGTTTAACAGGCAACGTTGGTTAAAAAACTGTAGTATTTGCGAGTTTGAGAATACCAATCTGTGTTAGTGTGGGCGGAAGCTGTGACTTCCAGGTAAGATGTGCTGCATTCTCATAATGACCAACTCGTGAAAACTGATTTTTTATTGTTGTATTATGGTCTTGTCTTTGTTAAATGTTGAAGAGATTAATGGCGATATGGTGACAATAGCCAACGTTTATATGTAAGCTTTAATATGTAAGTTTATATGTTTGTCTTTAATAGATCAAATTAAATGACGTGATGTCACGGCTGAGCCACGATAACTAAGGAGAACGGCGTTTCTACCGGACATGAAGTATCAATATATTTGCTTGTCAAACGTCAACAAATATCTGAATGAGCTAGTTAAGCGTTATACACAATTTTAATCATTGTGTCCGGTATAGTTCTAACGTGAAGAACGATGACATGTAACCGATGACAAAGTTAAAAGGCATGACCTGCAGGAGGCGCCCCGGCTGCGATGTAAAGACATTATTAAACCCCGCTGCATCCACAGAAGTCAGCAGTTGTTTCAAGCGCGTAGTATGCCGTTTACGTTTTAAGTACAAGTTATTTTATTTGAAGTAATTGATTTGAATTGTGTTGCAATTACAAACTACAAGCTAACAAACGACACATTGGAACTTTTTAAGAATGTCAATTTTACGATTGAGCAATCCATGCGGTTTTATCTGTCTTTCATATGGTCTGTTTAAATCTCTGGTTTAGGTTGAGCGGAATTAAACCCAGCCGTGTTTGGTAAACACATTTTTGGGCCTTCAAATCTTGGTAAGTAGACTTTTGACATTATTGTTAATCAGCTTTAATTACCCGTATACGCTTGTTAACCCTCTTTGTATTTATTTCAGACCAAGTGACCAACATCAGTGGCCTTGGCGGTTGTGATCTTACACAACCTGAGCAGATATTTTTGTGTAAGTCTAATTTTTTACAGACATTTTTAGTCTACAAAAATGTTATTAACAATATGCATACAGCTGAACCTTTGTACTCTATTTACCAAACAACAGATTGAGGAACACCCGGTGATGATACAGAGTACATCACCATAATGGCTTCAGTTACGGACACCCCAACTTGTGGCTGCACAGCGTCAGGGGATTTTTGTTTCATTGTTTTCTTTCATGCTTGAAAGCTGAAGGTAATACATATTTTACCGTCAACTCATCAAAATTGTGATGTATGTAAATGTATGTTTGAGTTAGAATATTTTAACCTGT
>JACXGI010006021.1:0-43886 GCA_016801175.1 Esox masquinongy | reverse complement strand
GCGGTGGTGTAATGGTTGGAAGGGGGGCGGTGGTGTAATGGTTGGAAGGGGGGCGGTGGTGTAATGGTTGGAAGGGGGGCGGTGGTGTAATGGTTGGAAACCGGTGCCCCTCCATCTCCTGGCCTCCCAGTGGGGTTCAGTGGCCTGAAACTAACCTGGCCATGCTCCAGTTAGCCAGGGAGCTTTTCTATTGGCCAGGCAGAGCACCACACAGCTGACTGTCTTTTGTTGAGTGGAGAGTGGTGACCCCCACAACCACCACAATCACCATCCCCCATCAACGCCCAGCCCCTCCGATATGGAGCCTCCGCCCTTCAGCACCACAACACAGCACTGTCACAAGGTGGGGGGGAATCCCAAGATGCATTGGGGAAAATCCCCTCTGGTGTCCCGGGCCATGAACGACATAAACATTAACACCCTCACATACATCAAAATTTGAGGGTTTTTTGAAAGTGCGGTGTCATTTTATTGTCAACTGGCCGCAGTGTAACACAATGACACACACTTGGAGTGGTTCTACATCTGATTCAGAGAGATTGGGTCTGTACTGATTCAGAGGGATTGGATCTGTAATGATTCAGAGGGATTGGGTTTGTACTGATTCAGAGGGATTGGGTCTGTACTGATTCAGAGGGATTGGATCTGTAATGATTCAGATGGATTGGGTTTGTACTGATTCAGAGGGATTGGGTCTGTACTGATTCAGAGGGATTGGATCTGTCCTGATTCAGAGGGATTGGGTCTGTAATGATTCAGAGGGATTTGGGCTGTAACAATCCAGAGCTATGGTTCTACTGGACCTCTCTCTCTGTTGTGTCCGCTCCATTGTCTTCATATTACTGCCCTTCAGACCCTATTAAGTAAGAGCTCACTGCTAACTAGATAATTAAATGGTTCAGACATGACCTGTGACCTTTCAACTGGGAATTCTTTCTGCAACATTCTAAGCCAATCACTGGTTGAGGCAGATTTGATGTAACAACCAATCACCAAACCTGATTTTTCAATTTCTTTCCTATCAATAATGAAATACAATATAATTCACATGTTGGAGAATTACAATATATCCCATTTTGTTCCCTGTGTTGTTTATTGCTCATCTTAATCAAGAGTGCCAATCATTTCGGAGGTGACTGGGATCTCATCCCAGACCTCCTGTTCTCAAAGTCTGTTGCAACACATCGGAATTGCGACAAGCCAAGGGACAAGCCTAGTTACTGTTCACTGAGGGGGCTGGACGGATGCTCTTGGAGTGAAAACCGCTCCTCCAAATGACAGGAACGTACTGAGGAGAAGGATACGTAGAGTCACTGAGTTGCATTAAACAAAAACCAATGCAGCTCAACTAAATACTTGTGTGGTCTGGTACAACAGCAGAGCATATATATAATGATGTGCTATGCAAGATTTGAAGATGCGCTTCATCAGTCGGAACTCTTACGTCGTCAATGGGGAAGTCATGGTTGACAACGCGTAGTTGAGGAACGTTGGTTTTGGGTCCAGAGTTCGTCTGCTCCCTCAAATGATGGTCCTGTGGTGAGGTGTGTGTGTGGGGGGATTCATTTTACTAATCAAACACACACTGCACAATACAATGTACAAACACACACACACACACACACACACACACACACACACACACACACACACACACACACACACACACACACCCTCACCCTCACCCTCACCCTCACCCTCACCCTCACCAATTTCTGCTGGGCCATAGACAGGTCCCGTGAAACCTCATCAGTGAGAATGCCTATCAAGGATTCACTGAGTGACTGTTTAAGTTCACTGGAAGACACGACACAGGGGGAGTTAAACCATTAGTAAGTACAAGACGAGGAGAGGTGTGGACAACCCCAGCAACATTCTGAGGATGACACAAAACAGCAAACACTGTCTATGTACTACAATCTACATAATGTGTCTACCTAATTTTGTTGCTGATAACGTCTCCTGTCTGCTTCATGGTGTCCTCGACGAAGAGGGCTGTCAATCTGGTCTTATTTGACACACAGCTAGCCAGCTGCTCACAGACGCTCGTCCTGTGCGTGACCCTGGGACATTGACTCTGTGCTGACTGCAACATGGTCTGAGCCAGCTCCTGGAACACACAACACATAGAGCACCATTTACACCAGTAAAACTATGGCCCACAACGCAAAGAAAACCAAGGAGCTCATTGTGGATTACAGGAAGTCTAAAGGCTGCAGTCACGCCCCAGTTCTCATCGATGGTACTGAGGTGGAGCTTGTGCCCAGCTTCAAATTCCTGGGTGTCCACATCTCCTGGACCCTCAACACCTCAAACCTGGTCAAAAAGGGACAGCAACACCTGTACTTTCTGAGGAGGCTGAAGAAAGCCTGTCTGTCCTCCAAGATCCTTGTGAACTTTTACCGCTGCACAATCGAGAGCATTCTGACTAACTGCGCCACAGTGTGGTTTAGTGGTTGCTCCTTAGCCGACCGGAAGGCCCTGCAATGGGTGGAGAAAACCACCCAGCACATCACTGGTGCCCAGCTTCCAGCTATCGTAGACCTCCAGCGCTAACGGTGTCTGCGCAGGACGCTCGGCATCAACCAGGGACCCTTCACATCCATGCCACAAACTGTTTGCCCTCCTCCCATCAGGCAGGCGGTACAGGTCTCTTTGTTCTCGCACCAGCAGGCTCACGAACAGTTTCTTTCCATCTACTGTAACCCTGCTCAACTCCGTGACCCATCACTAACCATACCCCCCGCCTCTCAGGGACCTTGTTGCACTACTCCTTTTGTACTACTCTGACACTGCCTTGCAAAGTCTGATAATGGAATTTTTCAGTTGTTACAGGTAAGTGTCTACCTCGGGAACCTCACTGCTGATATCCCTGCATTTCAGTTGCACGTGCACCTTGCACATTCAGTTTGTCTCTTTGCACATTTAGAATTGTCATCGTACTTGCATTTTTACAGTTGTTACATATGCATGTCTACCTCAGGGTCCTCATTGCTGCTATCTCTGTATCCCGGTTGCACATGCTACCTTACTCCTTCAATTTGCCTCATTTGCACATCCAGAATGCCATTTAGAATTGCCATTTGTACCCACACAACTATTATCCCACTTGTAACACACTATACTTAATACCTGTACATTTTTCAGCCCTCCTCTATTTGCTTTAATTGCACATTTAGTTTTGCCATTTGTACTGCATTTGCCTTCATTGCACATCTATACATTCTACTTGTAATATACATATACTTGTACATTTTCTCTTTCTCTTTTTTCTTCTATTTGCACTTCTGGTTAGATGCTAACTGCATTTCATTGTACTGTACTTGTACTTGTTCAGTGACAATAAAGTTGAATCTAATCTAATTTACCAGTATAACCTGACCATGTCTTTGACTGGTCATAGTAATACAGCACCATTTACACCAATATAACCTGACCATGTCTTTGACTGGTCATAGTAATACAGCACCATTTACACCAGTATAACCTGACCATGTCTTTGACTGGTCATAGTAATACAGCACCATTTACACCAATATAACCTGACCATGTCTTTGACTGGTCATAGTAATACAGCACCATTTACACCAATATAACCTGACCATGTCTTTTGACTTTTACACCAGTATATCCTAACCATGTCATTGACTGGTCATAGTAATACAAGCCACCAGAAAGCAACAGACTCATTCTATGTACATGATACTCACTCTATTAGGAAGACATTGTTAACGCTTAGGATTCACTGATGATCTACTGTCCATGGAGTTAGGCTGAAAAGACCTTTTATAGTCTGTGACATTGCATTTTATTTATGAGAGGTTTGGTGACTGGTGCTTATTGATTGTCCTTATAAATACTTTACACAAACTAGACCACAGTTGTAGAATTGGCGGTGATTACCTGAATCTCCTCTGTGATTTGGTTGGTGATTGTTCTGGTAGCGTCTTTCAATATATTTTGCAGCTCCTCGCCACTAGAGGGTGTCATCCCCAGTTCCTTTAGTGAAGGCTGCAGCTAGAGGAGCAACATGAAATGTAACAATTTCTAAATACGATATTGACAATTTAGCCACCATTCAAAAAATCTAATATGCGATTCAGGGAAACTTTACCATAATGGAGGTCTTAGCATTAAAATGCACTTCTTTTGCAGCCAAGATGTCTGTCTTCACTTCCGGTACATTATATATGATTAAAGATTGGATACTTTCTTGTAACTTCTGACACAGAGATTGAACCTGGGATGGAATGAATAGACTTTGTAGGAATATGTGAAAGCAACAGACCATAAACAGATGCACACATGTATGTTATCTTCTCTTTAATGTAGCCAGCATAAAAAATTTATGTCAGAAACTAGCTGCCTCAGAGACTGTTGAGGGAGGTTCTCTTCTGCACTGTTCAACTAATCCAGTAAATGTGGACAAGGAGTTAAGTTTGAGGGTCACCTTCTTAAAGTCCATCATATTATTTGAAAACCGGTTGTTGCTTGTTCTACAGAGGGTGCCTCTTTCTGTAACTGAGGGTTGACCCACCTGATTAGAGCGGGTAGTATTCTGTCCCTGGTGGTGGATTAGCATCTGGTCCGACCCTCCTGTCTGTCCTTGATTGTTCCTGAGAAGACATGCCTGGATCTGGACACACAACAGCACAGACAGACCTAGTTGGTTTTGCACCAGGACTAGTGGTTTCATACGATCAGACATTTAATGGACAGCCCAGTCCCACCTTCTGCAGAGCTTCATCTGTCTTCTCAGGACTGTTACGATACCCTTGCGTGACATCGCTCAGGGGGATGGATATGTGCTGCAGGGTGAGGTTCCTGTGTTTATGGACACACAGAGATAGGAATAAACTGACCACTCAAAGGCAGGATAGGATGGCTGACGTTACTGTTTTAATGGACGTAGAATCTTCCACTTCATGACCCACCGCTCCAGAGCGTTGGCCACATCCAGAAACCCCTTGGCTGTCACGTTGTTCCTGTCCCAGACCAGCGTCCTATAACACATACACTGGACCGGTCAGCTCAGTTTGCTGTTGGTTCGTTTGTGGTTATATGATTAGATTTGGGGCTAGGTTGGGGAAAGTCTGTTCTTGGTTGGACTGGGTGATGATTAGGCTACCTGAGCTTAGTGTTGATGAGTAAGGCCTTGGCCAGCATCTTGGCTCCGATGTCTCCAATACAGTTCCCGCTGATATCGATCTTTCTCAGGCTGGCGTTGCTCGCCAGGCTGTTGATGAGTATGGTGGTGCCCGTCTTTAGCTTGGAATCACACACTGACAGAGATTCCAAGGGCTATGGGTGGACACACACACACACACACACACACACACACACACACACCTGAGCCAGAGGGGAGCGCTCTGTCCAATCAGTGCCCAGAGTCTGGGCCTGACAGAACTGTTGATAGATTAGATGAACCTCTGCCTAAAACTTCCGTCTCAAATATGTGAGGGCTCTTTGATACTCTGAGGGAAAACGGCTGCCTGTTTTAATGAGCCTTGTATACTACAGGAGTCTCAGCTGCTCAGTGTGTAATCGCTGAGGCGTTCCATGTCTCACTGGAGGAGGATTCTGGGTAATTAAAAGGCTTGCTTTCATTCAGGGGGATGTCCCAAAGGACTGTCTCCACAGATTCCCCATCATTACAAGCTCTCCTATCAGGAAGCACGAAGTCAATGGAGTGCAGGCCTGGACAATGGTGGTCAGCAGACTAGCACTCTATGAGGAGAGAAGAATGAGCTGTCCTGTCTCACCAGGAGATGAGGACTCTTTTAATAGGTTTTTCACCAAAGCTTTTTGGAACAGGTTTCTAACAGGTAAACAGTGCATAGTACACATAATTATTTCACTATCTGAGTTTGTTTGAGACAGGAAAGAATCAAAAGATTAGACGAAGCTCTCACACATTCCTCCTCCTGAATGAGCTGGACGATCCGCTGTAAGACGTCTGTTAGAGCTCTGTGGAGAGAGAACAAGAAATGTGATGGATATCCAGTACACAGACGGTGGACAACTAAAGAATTGAGACAGATGCTAAATTACTCACCTGGACTTCATGGCAAAGTTGCGTCCCAAAGCTAGATGGCGAATGGAGTGACTGCGGCCGATGGAAAGCACCAAGGTGACCATGTCACTCTCCAAACCTAAAAGGAGATAGATGAGTGGCTGTCTCTGTGTAAAGTAAACAGCCTCCTAAGCTGTATGTCTGTCTGGAAGACATTTTTTGAATTCAGCTCAATTTATGTTCAGTCGATGTCATAAATACACCGATTAGGATTTTTAAAAGGAATGGACTCTACATCTGAACCATTGGCAAGTGTAGAAGACGAGTTGACACCACCATAGTTTTGATTGAGTAAAATGTGTTTTCCCCAGATGACACCGCATGGTGTCCTCTGTACAACATAAGCGGTTGACCATGGTCTCTCTGTCCTGGATGAATACAGATGAGGAAGAGGGTTGGCAGGCAGGGAGGTGTTGGATGCTTGAGGCTGTGTCCCAGTGGTGCCGTCTGATATTCTGACTGACACTGATGGGCCTGGCTTTACTGCTCAATGCTGCATGGAGGTCTGTCAGTGGGAGTCTTGCCTGACCTCGTCTGTCTGCTCCAGAAATAACATGGCCTGATTCGAGCACTCCTTCTCGGTCAAGCATTTGATTGGCTCGGCTGTGTATTCAGGACCAGATTTGAGAGAAGTTGTGGTAGGAGATCAGCGATTCCTGTGTTCAATTGCTAGTTCCACGCAGTATAAAAAATAATGTGGAAAACCCAAGGACTTTGCAATATTATTTTTTACATTATTTGTGAAAAAAGTCATTTTTTTCTGAGACCTTCCAGGTAAATCTGCAGCATTTGGTTGCAAATGTATAGAGAACACTAAACTCCAGTTACTGCGCTTGTGCTAACAGCCTGGTCCCCTGCATGGCTCCTTGGACTGTTACCAGCCTCCAACCCAATCCTTCCCCCTCTCTTGCAAGCCTCCAACCCAATCCTTCCCCCTCTGTTACCAGCCTCCAACCAAATCCTTCCCCCTCTGTTACCAGCCTCCAACCCAATCCTTCCCCCTCTGTTAACAGCCTCCAACCCAATCCTTCCCCCTCCATGAGCCATGGAGGATTCCTGGGCCTAGGTTATTGACTGGAGAGCAGGGGATTGTCAGGGGATTGTCTAAATGTTATATAACCTCAACCAAGTGTGATTTATTACCTGGTAGTACCACATAGCGCATGCACACACACTTCTACTCTGTCTGTACTCTCTGTCTGTACTCTCTCATCCACTCACACCTCTCCAGAGAGCGGTAGGAAGAATAGGAGAAACAATGTCAAAAATGTGACTGACCCAAAATTAAGATAAACTTCCAGCAAAATGTATTACATTTTATTAATATTAACATATTTCCCTCAGATCATGTCAAATTACAAATTATTAAAAAATCAAATCAAACATTGATAAGCCCCCACATGTATTAGGCAAAAAATCACAATCCCCAAAAACAGCAGCAAGATTTGTGATTTGTTGCCATGAGAAATGGGCAACAAGTGGAGGACTGTCAACAAAACCAGTATCCAATTATAAATGTTCCCTTGTCATACTTACTATCTGCTCATTTTCACTACTGTACATACAGCAGCTTACTTTGTAAAACTCACAATGCCTTGTGTGTTGACTTAAGTTTTAATGTTATCATTGTTTTTACTGTTATTACTTTTTCAGAAAAGTTGGGACGCTGTGTAAAATGGAAACAGAATGCAATAATGTGCAAATCATTTATCCCTATATTTAATTGCAAATAATTAATTGCAACACGTTTCAAAAAAGTAGGAACAGGGGCATGTTTACCACTGTGTTGCATCACCTCTTCTTTTAGCAATACTCTGTAAGTGTTTGGAAACTGTGTGATTTCAGCTGCTCAACAGTCCGTGGTCTCCTTTGGCGTATTTTTCATTTCATAATGCGTCAAATGTTTTCAATAGGTGCTTGGTCTGGACTGCAGGCAGGCCAGTTTAGCACCCAGGGGCTTTTATTACGGAGCCATGCTGTTGTAATATGTGCAGAATGTGGTTTGGCATTGTCTTGCTGAAATAAGTAAGGCCTTCAATGAAAAACGTGTCATCTGAATGGCAGCATATGTTGCTCCCAAACTTGTATATATTGTTAATTATTGTTTTAATGGACAGAGAATCTAATTACTGTTTTAATGGCAGCATTATTGGTGCCTTCACAGATGTGCAAGTCACCCATGCCATGCGCACTAATGCACCCCCATACCATCACGGATGCTGGCTTGTGAACTGTGCACTGATAACAAGCCAGATGGTCCCTCTCCTCTTTAGTCCAGAGGACACGGCATCCATGATTCCCAAAAAGAATTTCAAATTTTGATCAGTCAGACCACAGGACAGTTTTCCGCTTCACCTCAGTCCATCTAAAATGGCGGCAGTGTTTCTGGATCTTGTTTATATATGGTTTCTTCTTCGCATGGTAGAGTTTTAACTTGCATTTGTGGATGTAGCGACGTACTGTGTTCACAGACAATGGTTTTCGGAAGTGTTCCTGAGCCCATGCAGTGATTTCCGCTACAGAATCGTGTCTGTTTTTAATGCAATGCCACCTGAGGGCCCGAAGACCACGGCCATCCAGTGTTGGTTTTCGGCACTGTCCCATGTGTGCAGAGATTTCTCCGAATTCTCTGAATCTTAAAATTATATTATGTATCGTAGATGATGAAATCCTCAAACTCTTTGCACTTTTATGTTGAGAAACGTTATTCTTAAATTGTTGCACTATTTGCCTGCACACTGTCTTTCACAGAGTGGTGAACCCCTCCCCATTTTCACTTCTGAACGACTCATCCTCTCTGGGATGTTCTTTTTATACCCAATCATGTTACTGATTTGTTGCTAATTAACCCAATTAGTTGTGAGATATTCCTCCAGGTTTATTTTTTAGCATTACACAACTTTTCCAGTCTTTTATTGCCACTGTCCCAGCTTTTTTGAAACATGTTGCTGTATCAAATTCAAAGAGGGCAAATATTTTTCAAGAAACAATAATGTCTCAGTTTCAACATTTGACATGTTGTCTTTGTATCATTTTCTATTGAATATAGGATGTAAAAGCATTCTTGCATTCTGTTTTTCTTTACATTTTACATAGCGTCCCAAATTGTTTGGATGCAGAGTTGTATTTTACGTTTCTTTTTTCCACTTTATTTGTTGATTTGGCAATGTAAGCAAATGTTTTCCATGCCAATTAAGCCCTTTAAAATGTATAAATTTACAAGAAACCAGGCAAGCCTAGTTCAGCCGGCCCGCAATAGAAAGTGTTGATCATGGCTGCCTTATCAAGATTCTAACCTAGGTCGTCCACGTGAAAGTTTGTGTCTTTAACCACAACAACACAGAGCTGACCATTTGCCGGGTGTCAGTATAGCATATTGACATTATATAATGTTGTCATGCACTAACATCACGTCAAGTTTGAATATTTCGTTAGACACCATTAACCATCGTGTTAAACTGAGTAACGTTTCTTATGAAGTTTACATCCACCACAAATAATATCTATGAACTGTATGACTTTTGCAACTGGCCGTTTTAAAAGCTTATTAGCCAGTAATATGTCGCTAGGCGCCATTACGCATTGTGTTAAACTTAGTAACGTTTCTTATTAAGTTTACCTCCACCACAAATAGCATATATTAACTGTATGGCTTTTGCCACTGGCCGTTTTAACAGCTTATTTGCCATTTGTGAATGACAGTGATACAATAACTACTGTATCAATATAGGTGACGATAACAGATTTTACGTCAAGTGAAAAGACGAGAGAATCGTGTAGCCAGCGAAGTGTTTGACTATCCTGAAGAAATGCTAAGACATAATTCGAAAATCCACCAGAAATAGTCGCAATATAACAGTAAACTAGTGATGGCCGTTTTTCTAGCAGCAGGATATTATGCTAGCAGAGCTAACTGAGATTTTCATTTTCAACATAAAAGCCATCATTGAATTATATAAGGCGATATAGTTAACAATCTAGTCTGTCAATCTAGTCTGTCATTTTATGTTTAATGTCCGTTCCAATGTTGTTCTTGTCTGTTCTTTTTTTACATACTAGATTGTTAACTATATGGCCTTATAAATGTCAATGACGGCTTTTATTGTGATAATGAAAATCTGAGTGCTGCCAGCACAATATTCTGCTGCTAAAATAATGCTAATGAAGCCTCATTTGGCCATCACTGCAGTAAACAGTTTCATTTTAGGCTTCCCATAGCTACAGAAGGTTGTAGCCAGGTTAGATTTTGTTTATTCTGAACAAATCCTCTTTTATCACTGGCCGTTTTAACAGCTAATTAGCCATTCGTGAATGACATTGAGTATCTATCAATATAGGTGACGATAACTGACTTTTTTGTCAAGTGAAAAGACGAGAGAATCGTGTACGCAGCGAAGTGTTTGTCTATCCTGAACAAATTCTTATATTCAGCAGAACTGTTTTATTTTAGGCTTCCTATTACGTAGCTACATAAAGTTATAGCCAGTGAAGTTTTTGTTTGTCCTGAACCTCAGGCATAATCAATGTTGTTGTTTGGTTTATTATGTGTATTTATGTGTACTGTATATTGCAGTTGGTGACTCTTGTTGAGTGTCCTTTGTTTAAGTTTTTTATGAGTAAGCACATCGTGAGCCTGTATAATCCAGAGTCAAATTCCTCGTATGTGTACACATACCTGGGGAATTAAGCTGATTCTGACTGTTACAGGAGTCGAACGCGAGACTTGTTGTTCCGTAGCCCGCGTCTCTAACCACTACGCTATTTAACAAGGGGTAGTCAGTCACTCAGGGACGGACGGACGGACTCTGTAAGAGACACTCACTCTTCTAGGCCGGCTCCGCTTACGCGGTCCGGCAAAAATTGTCTGAGTGAGCTAAAAAGAGTTAAGAAGGAATAAGTGAGAGAGCAAGAGAAAGAGTGTGAGAGAGGGAGAGAAACAGAGGAAGTGGAGGGGATTTCAAATGGCTCAGGTGAGGAATCTTACCATTGTCAGATATGTCCAGACTACTGATGGCCTTGGCTTCAAAGATGTGCTCCTGAATAACCTGGGCTCCGGCAGACCTCAGCTATACATGATACACACCACCATATCAGCCTGGCTCACTTCACTGACGGTTTGTCATTAAAGTGAGGTGTGTGTATATGTGCATACATGTGTGTTTGTTTTCTGTGTATATGTTCCATTTGAGGGTGTGTTTTTATACCTCACAGCTACTCAAGTCTATCTCCAGTTTATTCAGCTGAGTATTTGTGGCCAGACCCTGCAACAAATACCTTCATACAAGACAGATGGGGTTTATAACATCACAAAAAGTTATGTGTCAAACAGCAGTATCTGCATAAATATGTAAATCAAGATGCAAACACACCCAGTGCTATAAGTAACCATCACATTCTGTTGGACATTCCCCTCAGTGCTCACCTGAGAGCCTCTGGAGGGAATTTAGTTCCTGCCAGTCCCACATATTTGAGTTTAGAGCTCTTACTAAAGAAGTCCTTCACAGTCCTCGTCACATCCCTCACCTTCCTGGGGGACAAGGGGTGGTCAGAGGTCAGTGGATGGTACAACCAATTGGGGCACATGGAAGGCAGAGTTCTCACCTGTGTGAGAAGGGGTTCCTGGACATGTTGAGATGGATCAGGCTGGACCAACAGCCTACTGATAGAGAAACAAACAGCTAGGGAGAGAAGTAAGGTGGGGATATAGAGGAGTTATTATTTCACACTGGCCGAAGTATTTATTTTCAATTCCACAAAAATTACAGAACCAAATCTGTTTTATGATGCTTATGATTATACCAACACCACATTTTACTCACAGCATCAAGGGGGCAGTCCGTGCCAGTCAAGTCCAGGTAAGACACAGCATTAGTTCCAGACAAGAACTTGAACAGGTTCTGACAGGAAGTAACATGCTGTTCAGTCATCTAGACCTATATCCTGTGACCTGAGACTGCACCGGCAAAACAAACTACCTTTTCTTTTACGGCACATACACTGCCTGGCCAAAAAAAGTCACAGTTTGGATTTAAATAAGCAAATACTTAAGAGCCTATGATTGAATAATTGCTGCAGTGATTAATATGTTTCAACTGGCAACAATTCTTTTAACATTAACTGATGTAGTTAGTAGCTTCTCATTTCTTAAACAACCATGTCGGCAGACCTATCCCGTGGTCGTGGAAAAGATGTTACTGTGTTTCAGAAGGGTGAAATCATTGGCCTGCATTAAGCAAAGAAAAGAACTAAGGAGAGTGCTGAAATGACTGGAATTGTGTTAAGAACTGTCCAACGCATTATTAAAACCTGGAAGGATGGTGGTGAATCGTCAAAAAATGTTGAATGACTGTGATTGGAGATCATTTAAACACTTGTTGAAGTTGAATCGTAAAAAATCGACAGTAGAACTCAGGGCGATGTTTAAGAGAGAAAGTAAGCAACGTGAACTCACAGGATTGAGACTAAACAGCTGTGTGGCCACAAGGAAACCTGGAGCAATGTGGTCTGATGAGTCCAGATTGACCCTATTCCAGAGTAATGGGTGTCAGGGTAAGGTAAGGGAAGCGCATGAAGCAATGCACCCATCATGCATAGTGCCCACTGTACAAGCCCTTGGAGGCAGTATCATGATCTGGGGTTGCTTCAGTTGGTCAGGTCTAGGATCAGCAACGTTATGTGGCAATAAAATGAAGTCAGCTGAGTACCTGAATGTACTGAATGACCAGGTTACCCCAACAATGGATTTTTTCTTCCCTGATGGTACGGGCATATTCCAGGACAGTGCCAGGATTCATCGGGTTCAAATTGCGCAAGAATGGTTCAGGGAGCATGAGGAATCATTTTCACATATGACTTGGCCACCACAGAGTCCTGATCTTAGCCTTTGGGATGTGCTGGAGGAGACTTTATAGAGTGGTTTGACTCTTCTGGAGATCAATACAAGATATCCGCCCAAAAATAAATGCAACTCTGGACATGTTGTAACGTTGCATAAGGTTGTCAAAACAATGCCACGACAAATGCATGCCATAATGAAAGCTAAAGGTGGCCCAAAGAAATACTAGGGTGCAACTTTTTTTGGGGGCCAGGCAGTGTAGTAAGGAACTTAATTTATGTGTAATAGTGTATGGATTTATGTGTAATAGTGTATGGATTTTTGTGTAATAGTGTATGGATTTATGTGTAATAGTGTATGGAGCGAGGATGAGTTCTAAGCAGTGGACAGAAAACAAGTGCTGCCCCAATGCTCACCACAGCCTCCTCTGTGGCCAGACTGCCCCCATTCCCTGACAGGTCCAAGTGACACAGTGAGCTGGAGAATGCCTTGTTGTGAGAGAAGGCCTGAGTCAGAAAACCCAATCCTGGAGAGATAGACGGGGAGGGAAAGAGAGAGGAGGAGGAGATTTGGTCATCTCAATGAACTTAAGAGAATGTCCAGCCCTAACAAACACAAGCCAAACAACAACTGATTGTGTGTTATACACTCAAACGCATTAAGGCAAATATCACAGGCCTAGGGCAGCAGGTGAGCTTGAATGTACCTTTGGGAGAGACACCTATTCTGGAGAGGGACAGCTGGGTGAGACCATGAGGCAGATTGGCCAGTTCCTCACTGAGTGCTACCACACCTAATGACAGGTGACAGAGATAACACACACTGCTAATGAGTATTCAGTGGCCAGGGAGATGGTGAAATGGGTCATGGGGATGGCAGGGTCAACGTGTGTCCTAACACTGTGATATACATAGCTACAAACCCAGAAGAACAATACAGTAATCCTATAATGTCACAGGGAAAACAGACACCTTTGTCCTCTATGTTATTAGCTGACAGGTTGATGGTGTGTATGTTGGAGCAGTTGTGATCTCGCAGGGCCCAAGCCATCTTCATGGCAAAATCACTACAAGAGGAAGAACCAAGAGAGAGAGAGAGAGACAGCGGAACATAATTCATTATTATTGTGGAACTACAAAGCATAATAAAGTGAAGCGATAAAATAAATAAAATGCCATCTAAAGATTTCACATTTTTTAGCATAACTATTTATTAACCTATAGCCATCAGCAGGTATCTTCAGTTCCTGCTATTTTTAGAGACTCTTTGTCTTCAGTCCTGTCTTCATGCTGTGAACGTCATCATGGATTGGATTTAGTTTGGCTGATTGACCCCAGTTCTTGTGTGGCAGCCATACATGCCAAACAACTCCACCTCTACATTATTTCACAGTTCAGGTGGTGTGCCAGTTCCTTTTTTCTATACATGTTCCTCTTGCCATCACTCTGCTTCATGATCATGTTCTTTCACAATTATGTAAGCTGGTTTAGGTACTTTTTAAGCCATCCTGTTTTGCACTGTCCAGCTACTGTAATTTGGCTGTCTTCTGTGAAGGGTATTTGCTAGCACATTCACTCCAACCTCCTGGTGAGAGTTTGTCATCCACTGTAAAGGTCTTCATTAGTCTACAAGCTAATTTGCCACTGCTGAGCTCACCAGTGCTTTCCTTCTTGTTGAGGTATTACAGTTGATTTTGTCACACTTAATATTTTGGCTACGAGTGATTTATTAATTTAGATGTATCTGCACTAAGTCATTGTAAAAATAAATCCATTGTACAAATTTTAAAGTGCTGGAATATATAGCCAAAACAAAGCAAAAATAATACTGTCCAAATCATTTTTGGATTTACAGTATATATAGATGTATGTGTGTAGGTGAATAGGAACATCAGGTGAAGAACTTACAGTTTGAGCCCACTTCCCTCAAGACATACCTCCTCCAGGGTGGAGGATCTGTTGATCATGAAGAGAACCTGTTCCTGGATCTCTGAGCTCTGGGGAGAGATGCAGAGGAGGAACAATGATTCCTCTACTATGTATTGAATCATGTCCATCCCATATCCATAAACTGTCATCAAATCTCAGTGAGAATTATCTAATCTCCATGAGAATCATCTAATCTCCATCTTCAGTTTCAGCTTTATCTCTCAGGTCATAAACCACCTAAAAAAAATCTGGGAAGTTCGGTTAAAGCCTATATTGTAGACATAGAGAGATATAATTAAGTGTGTGCAGTAACACACAGCTTCTTTCACTTATCACAAAGGTCAGTTCACTGACCTCCATCATAGCTAAATGATTGTCTAAAAGCAGTACAGTATCGGTATAACAGTGCTAGACAGATTATCAAGAAATGACTGTTCCCTGTCCCCAGGGCACTGCAAGCTGTGTGTACATGTGAGGACTCGTGATAAGCCTTGCTAGACCCTGAAGCTTACTGCTATCAAACCTTTATTTAACCAGGAAATGGCCATTGAGACGCAGACTCTCTTTTACAAAGAAAACCTTGCCCAGAAGGCAGAACTCACTACAAAATTACAAGATTTCAAACTTAAAATACAGGCAACATAACATTTTAAATCAGCAGGAAACATGTTTTTACACTCCAGGACAGTCAAGCATCAGCTTTAAATTTAGACCAAACAGAACTCAGGGATTAAAGTGTCAAGCTGTGTAATAACATAATGATAGCATGCTCTTCAACTGGAACTGGGAAAGAAACCAGCATGTGGCTAAAGGTTTACCAGTTTCAGGTCTTTACTGGAGATTTTAGTGAACCACTGGTTGAAGGAGAGGGCAGCCACGGATAATGCCAAATCTCTGTTTTCCAAATGACAGAAGTCCAGTAGGTTGAATTCCCGACAGTGCTGAGCAAAGTAGATATTATCTACATCCTGAAAAGATATGAACCATACCAGTTAATAACATTATTGATCTAAGACTATACCCGTTGAAATATCTATAGTAAAATACATTTAACAGAAAAAAATCGACTGTGGTTCATTTAATAATAAGCTACTGACCCACTGGACCTCTTCTCTGCAGGGAAATTCATTAAAGTCACACAGTGCAGCATATGCCTCTGAGAAGCCACCTTCAGAGAAAAGACACAACAGAAATCTGACACTAAAAATCCACATCCGGATGCCTGTACAATGTCCACATAGTATAACACAAATGATATGACACTGGTGGCGTTGCATGACTGACTGACCACATGGTCCCAGGATGTCAGTCATGTTCTCCTCCACACAGTTTTCTAGGTTCAGCAGATGCTCCTGAAGGTCTGGAGGAATCTTCAGGATCTTCCTGAGCAGGGGATAAGACACCGCATAAAAGCCCAATTCAACCAATTGCTTTGTCAGTGTTATTCTGTGAGTTCGGTGGACATCAGAGGGAAAATTGCCCGATCGAGCTAATGTGTGGGACATGTAAGTGAGCTGAATTTGAAAAAGGTTATTGAAAAATCTCTCTAAGTCAACACTGTGTTCAGCTACGCCAAAACGTTGAGCAAACTCACAATCTTATCACAGCTGGTTGCTTTAAAAATGTGTATGAAATCAACTAAATGCTTGAACTGAGCAGAATTTGAACAAGTTGTTGAGTAAAATTATGAATCAACTGTGTTTGCTCAAGACCCCTCAAACCAAACCCATCATTTCCCAACATTTTCTATTGTGTGGATTTTCCGAATTGTTTCAATACCTGTGTTTTTTCATGCAATTTGTTAAACAATTCTATGTTACACAAACATGAAAAAACATTTGTAGACAAATTTAGACTCCTAATTTTTTACTTTTTTACCCGTTCCCAATTAACCTTCCCAATCCTGTCTGTCATTCTTAATGTCAGTTGTCGTGGGTAATAAAAAAAGTCAAATGGTTGGGTATCCTCTCTCTGATTGGATTCAAATGGGAATTTCATATCACTTTCCATGCAAGCATTGAGGAGATTTGCTAAAATAATTGGCATGGTGGTTTATTCAATGAACATCTTTACAGCAACTAACTGAAAAAGGGTTGTGAATTTTCACAACTAAATGACTAGAAGCTTAATTCAACGTATAGTTGAAAGGCAACAAGCCACAATAGGATTCTGTATTTGCTGAACACTTGATCAACAAAAGTTGAGGAAGGCAGTCCTATTGCAACTGGATGCGTACAACGTTGTACATTGAAGCTATATATTTTTACAGATATTTTGAACACTCAGATATATTTACAATTAGGTTTTAATTTTATTATCAGTCTTGGATTGGAAAATGATTGAGAGTAATAAAACCATTATACTGACAGAAGATGAGCACTGAGCATTTCCGGTTGGCTAATGGGTAGATGCTTCACTTTGAGAGGTTTTCTGATACACTTCACAAAAAAAACCTCAAAAGGCTTAAGGGAAAGAAAAGTTCAAATACATTGACATTATATTTACCCTAGAGCCGAATCAGGGAAGATCTTCTTTAGAGATGCTGTCACATGACTGACCATAGCTACAAGGTCTTCAACAGACGCCAAAGTGAGATGGTAGGTCTGCCTTTCGGTCTCAATCAATATCTAAAAGGTCAGCAGGACATGTAAAGTAGTCAGTCCTACTGCCACAAGGAAGACATACAGCATTTAACACATCCAGACGGACAAACCTTGACTGAAACATCCAGACTGACAGACCTTTACTGAAACATCCAGACTGATAGACCTAGACTGAAACATCCAGACTGATAGACCTAGACTGAAACATCCAGACTGATAGACCTAGACTGAAACATCCAGACTGATAGACCTAGACTGAAACATCCAGACTGATAGACCTAGACTGAAACATCCAGACTGATAGACCTAGACTGAAACATCCAGACAGACACGTCTAGATGGACACATGAAAACGGATACATCGAGACAGACGCACCTAGACTAAAACATCCAGACTCACACATCTAGACTAAAACATCCAGACTGACATATCTAGACTAAAACATCCAGACTGACACATCTAGACTAAAACATCCAGACTGACACATCTAGACTAAAACATCCAGACTGACACATCTAGACTAAAACATCCAGACTGACACATCTAGACTAAAACATCCAGACTGACAGAATAACACACAAAAAAATCTACTGCTGTTTTTCAAAGTTTGGGACACGGAAAGACTGTGTGACATCAAATTCCTTTATCAATACTTCCGTGTCTGTTTGTGGTAGAAAAGGTTTAACTTTGTCCGTCTGACAGAACTTTTGTCTGTAACTCCCACAAATCTTAGTGTGATTGGAGACTGTTTACTAAAACCAAGTATATCGTCCCACGTAAGTGGTAAAAAGGGATATGAAAACCGAACTCTTCCCGAGATACCTACATAGATCCTAAAACTCATCAAATTGCTAAATGATCGATGGTGTCTCCATCTTAAAACAATTCCATTCATTAACTAAATACAAATAATGGGATAAAAGACAGGCAAATACTTTTGTGTGTTCAGCCTTAACTTCCTTATCACTGTGTGACAAAACCAAATAATCACACATCACCAGCAGGGATTCTACAATGTCTTACTGTTATCACGGTGTCAGTGAGCAAGAGTCAGAAATAATATAACAGTGTCTGGGAATCAGTGGGTGTTCTCATGACTAATGTTTTCCATCATGGGATGGAGACTGTGGTAACATCTGAAGCACTGCAGATAACTCCCATCGTCTCAGAGCCCTGACTAATGTGGTGACCTTTGACGACAAATTGGAGCTATGAAGTGGGACCGGAGTTGTGCTGAGAGAGTAGATTCTTCAGACTTGTGGATGGAAATCTTAAAATGTTATCTTTTACTTGTTTAATATCATCTCTTGTGGTAGATCTAATACTGACAGCAAATAGATTAGGATTGTTTGCAGATAATAGGATTTTTTACTGTTTGCTAGGGGATCCCAGTTTCTCTGACTCAGCCCATAGCATGTTTTTATGGCTAACGATTGACATGAGCAACACTGATCAGAGCTAGCCTACGGTCCCTCAGGGTCCATATTTTTCATCAGACAGTAAAGCTAGTGATGGCAATTTGAGGCTTCATTACCATTCTTCTAGCAGCAGGATATTATGCTAGCAGCGCTAACTCAGATCTTATTTTCAGAATAAAAGCCATCATTGAAATATATAAAAGTAAAGCACCTCATTTGCATTCTACTACATGGCAGCATTCAAATCTTTCAGTGAAGTACTGAAAATCGTACAGTACTGACATAATTCAAGATTATTGCAACAGAAAAGTAAGGAACAACAATGTACCACAAAACATTTCACTTCAAAAAAGAAACATTTGTTTGTTTTACCTGATTGATGCGCTCAATGTTGATGGCATAGATTTCTAAAAAACTGAAGGAGCTTTCCACCTGTACGGAGAGACCAGTCTATGGTGAAAACAGTGAGACACTGATCAAAACCCTGGAAAGGCATTTGGAAATGACTCAAAAGCAAATATATGACAAAGAACTGGAAGAGAGAGAGAGAGAGAGAGAGAGAGAGAGAGAGAGAAAGAGAGAGAGAGTGAGAGAGAGGGGGAGTGGTAGAAAGAGAAACTGAGGTCCAGTAATTGTAAAGTATGTGGGTCCAGAAGTTACAGCTCCAGTGAGAGTGAAGGTAAGAGTTCCCTCAGCTACATCAGCTAATGGCAGAATAGCAGCCAGGGAGGTCATTACCACTAACACTTTAAACAGTTGCCTTCATGGTCTTCCAACGATGGTAACTGTGTCTATAGTGAAGCACACCGTTGCCGTAAGTGCTGGTAAGTTCATGTCCACTTTCAATCACATAATTTGTCTACCAGCAAATCTGTGTCACTTCCCTTTGCCTAGCTGAGGCATTTTGGCTAAATGTATACAAACTACACAAACTAAAGCCAGTATAAATTGTATTTGAATAGCTATCTAATTATTACAGTGTGGTAATACTAGACACATTATCTCCAACCTCTTGAGACTCTCCATTTCAATCTCCCTGGCTTTCTGTGTAGTACTGGGCCCATTCTTTTGTTTATTCTGTTCTGCTAGTTAATGCTCCACTTCACCTTGAGGTCTCCATTGGTTTGTTGTGTGTGCTGTGCTGGGACTTCTAGCACACATTCCATTTTGCAGTAATTTCCTCATACCTCTGTACCAGACTGTAATGAGCCAAACTCAGTATAGAATGACCATCACCAGATCACTCAGCCAATGGTATTAAATTGCTAATGGTTCAGGCAGCAGTAGGAAAGACATGACAAACACTCAACATGTTTGGGGACTTACCCTGACAGGTTGTTTGATGTGGAAAATATAAGCTCTCCATAGAGTTGTCACCTGGGAAGTAAATGCAAACAAAAACAGACCAGTCAGTAACCACTAGGTGACAGGCTGTCTGTTTCTGTTAGTGTGGTGAGAGAGAGAATGGACCATTGTAGCAAACTATGTATATGAAGTGGCATTAATAACATAGCACTGTAGACAGACAGCTGTCAGCTTGAACTAGTTTAAGAGCACCACTTGCAGGTGGAATTTGGCCTCTTCATCCACATTACAAAATGATCAGTTTAATCCAAGGTGAACTAACACTTGTCCTGGAGACAGTGTATTTGCTTGAGTCAACTCTTTAAAAAAATAAACCCTAAGACTTATAGGAGTGTATTTTGTGGTTTAAGTATTTCAAGGAAAAATGTAAAAGTGTATTTCAGAGACCTCCTTTTATTGGTTCCTCAAAGAACCAAATACTAAAAAAATACAACCTTAAAAGCGGTTCTATGAGGAACCTTTAAATACCCTTTTAAATGGCCCTTATGGTATTTATAAGAGTAATATCAATTCAAAGAACCCCTGAAAGATCATCCAGGAAACTATTATATTTAGTTTAATATGCCCAACATCACCTACAGCTCTTCTGAACACGAAGAAACATCCCATAATGCACCTTCTGTGGTCCACAATATGTAAACAAATAGCCTACCCACTGAGTTTAAACCCCTGATTAAACCACATAGTAATTTACCAACTCCCCAACCTTGCTGTCATGGCCATCTAATCACGCTTCTCATTACAAGTTGGCACATTTCCACCTTGTGTCCTGAGGTGTGTACTGATGTGCTACACCCAAGTGGGTGGTCAGGTAAGAATCCCACTTACAAGAAAAGTCCAATCATTTGTAATTATACCCCATGCCACATCTGTGCCAGCTTTGTGGGATAGTCCCTTCTCTCCTAAACCAGTACCACTAGTTCTAGCAAGAAATGTAAATTAATTTTATTTTCATACATGCTGCATCCTCAATGACTCCATGTGACAACATAACAACCGCCACCACTTGTCCCTGAGCACAACGCTATTGACCTGGCAGTGTTGGAACCCGGCGACCGTGACGTCCATACTCACCAGAAGCCGTTTCCCTGCCCTGCCCTTGGGCTGGGTCAGCTGTACCAGGCGCATGAGTCGGAAGCTCTGGGGCTTCAGCAGCTGAGTGATGTGCTCTTCTCAGGGGGAGAACAGAGAAACAAGAAAACAAAATACATTCATAGAAATGGACAGAAAGCCATAAAAGAAATGAAATACCAGATTCAAGCGTAGCCATACAAGTATACCAGGCGATTACTGAAAAACAGGCATATGCTGTTGGTCTTAGTCTCGCAGAGATAAAAAACATAAGCAGAAAAAACAGGGGTCATTGAGAAGAGTAAGCCACAGAAAGGTCAGTGGCGCTCCATACCCTGCATGCTGTAAGAGATGTCAGTGTTGTCAGCCATGATGTTGGGCTTTGCTCTGTGAGTACTGAGAAAAGGCGTGGGAGTAGTGGCAGTGAAGGCAGCTAAGGCAGGTCTGGCGTGGGATTATAGGTACAGAGGGAGGCACATACACACACATCCGGCTTCTGACAACCACACTCAGAGTGAAACCACAGCACGCTAGGAGCAAAGAGACAGGAAATGACTACCCGTTCAGTATCACCTCTGCTAAAAATCTCCTCTGCATGATCATTTGAACATAACACCAGGCCAACAGTGTAGGCAAACATGTTTTATTAGCTGTACAGCAATGCAGTCCTCACACGTCCTTCAGCCCAACCCAGCCATAACACACGTTCAACATCATCATCAAATTCACACAATACAGCCAGGTACAAAAAAAAAAAAAAGAAACAAAAAATAACATCCACCTTGACTTCTTAAGAGTTCGACAAAAAGCAATTTAAATGCAATTACATATAGGAGGAAACTTCATGTTTGTATGTATCAGATTTAGATTTGTTGTGAAAGAAAGGACATAGTTCTTCTCTTAAACAAGTAACAAATTTTATACAAAATATCCTTCCCTCGTAGGTCTATTCTTCCCTACACCTTTTGAACGACCTAATCAGAATTTCACAAGGCCCACTAACTGCTCCTATACACGTCCCATGAAACTATGCAGACAGAAAATGGGTCTGAGAAATAAACAGCGAGCTGGGAGAAACATTGTGCTTCAATCAAGATTACCATAGCCTTAATAATCATTCCTAATTTACAATTAGGACCTGAAGATCGTTAAATTTTATATGTCACACCTTAACAGTTTTAGACCAACCTTGACTAAAGCTTATCAGAATACAAGAGCATTTTAAATCACTTATTTCTGTAGCTTATCTTAAAAGAAATACCCAGGTCATCTGTCAAAACACAAGACGTTAGTAAATCTGCTTTGGGGTGAAAGGAGAGTGAATAACATCATTCTCCCCTGTACCTTCATGAAGGTGCTACAGATATTCAGGAGAAAAAGCGCCAAAGTGGAAGTTTCCATCCCCACATGATTCTCAAAGTGGGCAACGGCTCCCACATTAGAGATTAGACAGCCACAGACAGCCTACGTTCCAAACGGCCACGGTTAAGTGTCATTCCCCCAGCATTTAAGGTGTTTAAATCCCTAGAAAAAGATTAAAATGTTTGTAATAAAACTAAAATAAAAAGTATTTACAAGCAAAACCAGCAAAGACAACCATTTGTACAACATAACAGCAGTCTTAAAAGCTTTGTGGATGGATGTCACTGTCTCTGGCCTGATTATAGTTAATTTCATGTTAATCTAAGCCTCTACAAACGTAATGTACGAAGGGTAAGTAAAACAGAACATGTAGTAAATAAAACATTTCAAAACATGAAAGGAGGTCCTTTGACATGCCGGGCTAGTCATAGTTTTAATATACAGCAGAGAGAGGTTCTACATTAAAAGCCCACAATTATTGGCACTCACGGTTTCCATGTCAAGGTCTCAAACAGATTGAAGACAGTTGTGTTAAGAGGGGAAAAAATGTACCACTAAATTAAGTCCCAAAGTGTCCAACGTCATCTACCACCCCATCCATGCAGCAACAGATTGTAGAAATTGGATCCGTTATTAGACAAATCTATCCCAACCCACCGAAAAAGAATACATTCCTACAGACAAAGCAGTTGGAAATTAAACAGTTAAAGTGAATACATGGAAGGAAGAGGACTTTGGAGCAAAAAGAAAAAAAAAAAAAGACTGATTTCTTTGGAAAGAAATATACATAAAAGGAAAACCAACAGTTTAAAGCGGAGTGGTTTGTAAGACAGTAGATGGCATGAAGAGGGGGGACTCATTGATGGGAAAGACCGAGACCAGGGGACATCTAGGTGGGCTGGATCACCGGTCCATCATGCTAAGGATCATCTCAGGGGTGAGGTCTCCGTTGGGGGCAGCCTCTGCTACAGGCACCTCCACTGTCTCCACCACGGGCTCTTCCGAATGCTCCACCAGCACCTCCACGGCAGCCTGCTCTGCCTCCGGCTCCTTCTTCACTATGATGTTCTCTATGGCCCCTGTGTTTTCATCCTCCACCTGGATGATGGCTGCAGCTGAGGACACAGGGAACATACGCTGAACAACAAAACCCCAGGATTCAGACCTCCATGTAGGACTGACTCATCTGGAGACCTCTATTCCAAAATTACACTCCATTCCAAAATGAAGAAAAAACAAATGACAACATTGAAAATATAATAATCTGAGTGATCTGAAGGGTGAAGAGAAGTACCATAAACTTCATTGTTTAAAAACTGGAAGTTTATTTTAAGGCATGTTTAACTTGAAAGAATGCCAGCCAAAATGTAAGTAGACATTTTAAATAAATTGCAATGCCTTGACCTTTCCTCAAATGCTTTTAACCATTTTTTAATGTTCTAAAGGTTTTCAAAAAAGCATATAACTCTTATGACTAAGACTGGCCAGTGCCTTTTTGAAAACATGCTGGATATCACATCTTCAGTGCTCCTCTCTTAGCATCTAGACGATCCGTTATCTCAAAGAACTTTCAAACATGTACGTGCAGCTGCAAACCTTTTCTGAAAGTTTAGTAATATGCTCAGCTTAACATTTTAATGTTACATCAGACACAAGGCTTTCATAAGCACCTTTATGTGCAGCACATCGGTATATGACTTTAGAATGTGTGTTTAATCGGGAGCCATTGAAGGGACCCAACATTCAAACAGAAGACATGAGTGTTTACAGACCTGCAGCAGACTTGCCCTTGGGGGAAACCTTGCTAACTTTGGCAGGTGGGGAGGCTTTGGGAGCGTTCTTAGGGGGTCTGCCGCGTTTCCTTTTTACAGGCGGTTCCAAGGGTGCAGGGATAGGCTTGGTGGGCGGAGCCTGATCCAACTCCATCTCCTCATCTTCCTCCTCTTCCTCCAGCAATGCCGCCTCCGCTTCCTCATCCTCCTCATCAATATCATCCAGTTCGTGTTCAGCGTTTTCCTCTGGGATGGCAAGAAGAGTCCAATCAAATGACACCCAACGAGCCAGTCAAACTGTGGACTACTGCAACATCTTATTATAATCAAGATCAAATTGGAAACAACTGTTAAATAAAGGGGATTTAATTAGTATTCACCATATTGGACTTTTCACTGTTTTTTTGTTCATTTTCTTTGCATTTATCACAAGACATTCCTGACTTTTCCCACTTCAATATAAAAGACGATACATTAAAAAGATGGTAAATTCTTTGGAAATGAAGCTTAAGCCTCCAAAATAGCTTGTGTGCCTTGAATTACATATCAAACTGAATACCCTGCTATAAATATTAAATCATATTATGTTAATGCATAGCTGTTTAGAATAGCACAGTCACCTACACCTAATGGCAATTGCAATGCTCAAACGTGGGCAATTGGTTTCTTGCTAACAATACTATCCAGTGAACAGCAGCAGGCTTCAAAAGCTGCCCGATGCCATGTGACAATGTTAACACCTGAGCTGCTCTATCAAAATTAACAGGCAAATGACAATGTAAAATAACACCATTAGACCCGTGAAATAAACATCAGTTAAATAACCAGGATGACAACTAGCAGAAACTGCAGTCATTTCAGATTCTTTGAGCAACGATTTAGTAACACAGGTCAATCGTTACTTGATTTTCTGTTGAAATAGTAAAACTTAATGGGTTTTTAATACTTTATCACCGAGCCCTAATCCAGAACTACATTCATCTTAAGATAGCTAGCTGGAACAACCTTGAAAACTAAGTAAAATTAAGTCAGAGCTAGTAAGAAGTGTAAATTGAATAGCTTACCACAATAATTAGTCCTTGAAAGGCAAGGGTGTGAAGATTACTCATCAAGATTGAGTCAAAACCTTTTTTAATACCAATGAAAAATAAAACTAAGATAATTTATGGAGGGTCAAACTGGTATGTACATGCATACACATACTAGTGGTTACCACTGATGCTGTGACACTCCCTCCTTAGGGGTGTCACAGCATCCACCAGGGGGCAGTAGATCACAGAGCTTGAATCAAGTGTTTGAAAATAAGGCTTACAGAACAATTGGACTTTGAATAAATCCTTTTGTTTAACTCTACAGAACCAATGCTTGTGATTCAGCAAGCAGAATGAAAACATTCTTATCTACGACCCAGGGAACACTTTAGGCTGACTTCCTTGCTCTGGGACAGGATTACATTTTTTCCCCCTTAATGACTAAGGATCGAATCTATCAACTTTTTGGTTGCTGGTCAGGATCACTAACCTCAAGGATACTCACTGCTCCACTTTTCTGATAGCCACTTCTTTGATTAAGGTATTCTCAGGGTTTTTCCTAGCTGAAAATTAGTCAAAGGTGATACCCCAACCCCCGCTACCCCAGGCTCTACCAGACACCCGTCTGTGATATACTTCATATAATATCTGGCCACTTGAAAAAGAAAACTATTACGGTGTTAAACCTGCCCCGTAGTCCATGTCCACTTGGGTAGCTAACGCACACTACAAGGACCTCCCAAATACAATAGCAACCAAAAAACAAGCAATAAATCTATTCTTTAGATCTTTAGATATTAACATGTTACATATTTGTTTTTTTCAAATATGTAGGACTTCACCCTTATGTTTTTTGTTCGCCTCTGCCTGTCCAGGACGAGTAGACATTCTATTGGCTTTAAATGCATCCAGCCTATAGTTTCTGCTTGGCTATTTTCCTACGCCCCCAAACACATTGGCCCCACAATGCTTCTAGCATATAGAGCATATAATTCCCTCTTCATTATGTCTGAGACACCCAAAAACATTTAGCCATTGAACATCATTGGTCAGTAGAATATTACATGAAACAATAAATGCCCTCCCCAGATCCCATATTGGGCAACAAATCATTTGGTTTCCTCATGATGTTTGCCAACTACAAAGAAACAAAGCCGACTTCATGGTCATAGCTTAACCACCCGGTGTAGTTGGCGGCGGTAAATTCAAACGTTTTGTGAATACGGCCCCAGAGCTGACGGCACACCATTTATCCCCCGCTCTCCACTTCCTTCAGCTGTAGGCTACTTAGCTATGCTGCTTGCGCTCATCCAGCATATTCACATTAATATATTGATATTGTTAATGACTTAAATATGTTAGTTGTATATTTTTACACTGTATATTGCATATAAAATGTTGTTCGAGACAGCAGCCTACACACCCTAATCTAATATTTTAACCAGCAATCTTTGTCTTGCGAACGCTATTAAAAAAAAATCTGTGATTCTAATAGACGTTACCTGAAACAATAAATGTTATCCAGATTGGATGCATTTTAAGTGTTTTTAAGTTATATTTAAATAAACCAGGATCCACTTGTTTTTCCGACGTTACTCATCTCCGCGACGTCAGGACTGGTGAGGTCCTTTATGCAAGGCTGCCAGATCATTGACAGTAAACCGTGAAATCCACACAAACGCTATATCTTCTATACAACCCTATCTGTAAATTGACACGTCCAAGCACATTAAAAATAGCCCAATTGTGGGGGAATGCTACCCATCTGGCAACACTGCCAATATGAAAAAGTTTCGTCCTACGGTCACATTCGCTGCAGTATTTCGCTGGTAGGCTCTTTAGCATATGAGAGCAAAATTATGTTTCACCATGCCGACACACAAAGGCTGTGCAAGATTCTGGGAAGGCGGCCGCCTTTGAGTTTTATATGCAGGAAAATCCCTGGGGATTCTTACTAACACTAGGTTGTGTTTGTCTCACCTATCTTGAGTTAAATGCAATAATTATGGAGTTCTCTTTATAAATGAGGAAAAATGTAAAATAAATGTGTCCCAGACAACGCAACAAAAAGCCAAAAAAACGAAAGAAGAGCATCTCACCACTGTCATCCTCATCGTCATCGTCATCCTTCCGGGAGCGCATCTTCTTCTTCCTCCCACCTCGTCCTTTCTTGGCTGGTGTTCCGTTCTCACCTTCTGCAGGATCCCCATTACAATTCTCAGCATGTCTGGCCATGGTGTTCTAAGGACGGAAAGGCAATGTTAGAGTGGAAAGCAAGGTGTTAACGGCTCAATTCTTCCTATTGGTGTGTCTGAGAAAGTGTCGTACCCTGCGGGTGAAGGTCTTTCCACACTTCTGGCACACAAAGGCAGTAGGCACAAAGTTGGGGTCATGGTAGCGCCGGAAGTGCATGTCCAGGAGCTGCTTCTGCCGGAAGGTCTTCTCACACTGGCTGCAGGCGTACGGCTTCTCCCCTGTGTGGGTGCGTCTGTGCATCAACATGTGTCGCTCCTAGTCAACGCAGGACAACAAGGAACACATAAGAACACAAAACCCGGCAACAGGAAATTCATCTCAGATCTCTTTCTATCAGCATGGAATCGTTTCTCCAAATGCCTGCTTTCCGACCCAGAGTCCTGAGTGGATATCCACTGACAGCAACACACCAGCCCGACTACCTGGACTCCAGTCTACATTGTCCTGAGCCTCAGGTTAGAGCCCCTCACCTGTCTGCAGCAGTAGTCACACTGGTCACACTTGAAGCGCTTCTCATTCTTATGGGACTTCTGGTGCTGGATCAGAGCGTAGCGCTCGTGGAACAAGGCATCACAGTAACGACACTTCCTGCCCTGTTCAATGAAGGAGTGCTGCTTACGCAGATGGACGCCTGTTGAAGAGAGGGAGGGTTACCACCAGCTCACGGACAGGGGTTCCAGCCGTACACACGTTAGACAAGCCCGGTCATGGTGAACGGCATGTGGTAGGACCCAATAGATGATTCAATGGTCTTACCCAGGTCACTCTTGCGGGCGATGACAGTGTCACAGTGGGGGCAGTGGAACTTGGCCACGTTCTCTGTGTGCTTCTGCAGGATGTGCATCTTCATGGTTCCGCTCTGGGTGAAACGGGCGTGGCAGATGTAGCACTCGTACGGCTTCTCTCCTGGAAAACACAGCAGGAAAACATTACGGCACAAGTCCCGGGATCCGGTCATGAACTGTGTCCAGCCAGTGGGGCTGGTGGCTCACCAGAGTGTGTTCTCATGTGCCTCTTCAGCTTGTAGGTGTCCCTGCTGGCGTAGCTGCACAGACTGCACTGGAACGGACGCTCCCCCGTGTGGGAGCGGATGTGGCGCTTCAGCTTGCTCACCTCCACGCTGGCATAGTCACACATGGAGCACTTGAAGGGCTTCTCGTGGGTGTGTTTGTATCGACGATGTCGGACCAGCTCGCCGCTGGTAACAAAGGCCATGTCACAGTCCTGGCACTTGTGCGGTCTGGTGCCTGTGGGAGGAGACGGTGAAGAACATCAAATGACCGGGACTCATTCCACAGGACTGACTGTCGACGCCACCAAGAGGCCATCATACCTGTGTGCGTGTTGAGGTGGTTCCTCAGAAGGGTGACAGTCCTGAAGGCCCTCCCACACAGGTGGCACTTGTGGGGCCTCTCGTCAGTGTGACTCTTCATGTGCCGGTCCAGGTTGGAGCGACGGGGGCAGGTGTAGCTACACAGCTCACACTGGAATGTTTTCTTAACACCTGGAAACCAACGGCCTCGAGTCAGCACTTGCAGAGACAAAGCACACCACAGAAATTCACCGCCAACCAAACAACCCAGCATGCAGGGACACTGGCAATCTCACCCTTCTTCTTGATCTTGGTGGGTTTGGGGGGCTTCATGTTGCCCACCACCTTCTCTGCATTGACCTCTGACAGCATCCCCTCCTGCTGCTCCTCCTCGAAGTCATACACAGACACATCCATGTTGTCTTTGTCTCCTTCTGTGTTGTACCGCAGCTTGCTCTTCTTTGCCTTCTTGGTGGTCTTCTTGGCCGGAGGCTGGTAGTCTGGGTCCTTGGTCCATTGTGGGTCTTCTGCCAGGGGCTCGCAGTGCAGCTCCTCCCCCTCCTCCTCTTCTTCCTCAGGCTGAACCGGCTGCTGCTCCTGGTGGTGAAGCTCATCCTGCTCCACTGTCTCTACCTCGCCATTTGCACCCACCTTCACAACCTGAAGCAGCAGTCATGCCATTTTAAGTTTCTATATTGCTAGTACATCTAGACATGCAGTATTGGTTCCAAATACAACAGTACACCCATGGGGCAAGAAACCCATGAACTCTGAGTGGTTTCATGTCTAATTGTGAAGTGCAAGTCCTTTTTTACCTGGAAGCCCTCTGGCAAGGGCAGGGTGTGACAGATCACAGGGTCTCCGTCTTTGGGCATTGCCGTAGCGTCCACAAAAGTGCCCTGGAGAGCATCTACGGTGGCCTGGGTGACAGGCACGGCAGACACAGGCACCTGGACCAGCTGTAGCTCCCCGAGGCCTCCCAGCTGCTGCTCCTCCATGTTGACCACTTGCAGGGTGATGATCTGGGTCTCATCCACTGTGGTGACGGTAGCCTCATGGGCTGTGGCCACAGGGGCGTCCATCGCCTCGGTCTTCATCTGCAGCAGTGCCGGGTCCAGGGAGTCCATTACCATCATCTCCACATTGACTCCCTCCACCAGCTGCTGGGAATCCAGACCCGCCTCACCCTCTGGCTGCTGGTCTATCACTCCCTCCGCTGCTTGCTGGAGCAGATCGGCCACCACCTCCTCACCCTCATAGGAGATGTTGTCCTTGGCCTCAACCACAATGTTGGTTGGTCCTCCGTCCATCTGTAATACCCGAGAGCCCACCCAAAACTAATCAGCACAGACTAACAATGTAGCATCAACATATTGCCATTATTCATGAAGCTAGAAATATTTTTTATATCCAAATTGTACAAAATCTAAAAGGTTTTATGATACCTGAGAACATGACCAAAATGGCAAAATGTGTTCTCAGTTCAGAACCAGACAAGCAACAGCTCAGACAAACATGTCACTTCCTAAGCTTCCTAAATTGTTACCTGCACCAGATAGGAATACTTCATTTTTCTAGACCTGCTTGGCTTCCTGAATTTTTTGACTCAACTCTCCTGTCTGTTCTATGACACTCAACCTGTGGGGAAGACAAAAATGTTGACTCTACATAAACTGACTGCACGAGTTTAAATGGGACACTTGATGCATTCAATGAATGTACACGTATACACATAGTAGCTAAATGAGCCAATCTTTGAAATGTGCCCGACTGGTCAAACGCAGAAAAAATGATCTGGGGTAAACGGTGGGCATGAAGAACATTTTGATAGTGGACAAGAGGTCATAACGTTTGCTGGTTGGTCATGTTTTTGTACCACTACCAGCCGGTTTGTAGAGGGAGCTCTACCCCGTTTCTATCCATTCTAGTGTCGTTGTAGCTCAAGGTATGCTTCGAATCAGATCGAGGACACTGGATGGAACATGAACTGCAGTGAGCTGGAAGCGTAGGCATTTAGAAACATTTACTTAACAGGCGCGTTAAATTGTTGGCGGAGTGAGTTTTATTGAAAACGCAAATGTTCGCGAACATAGCTTTCACGTTCACGCATCTTCCTTGTTTGAATTCGCTATGCGCAATAAGCTAATCGAGCAAGCTAACGTTTATGTTGAGAGGTATAGTACGGCTAACGACTGGCCTCCGCTGGATGTTGGTTAGTATATGTATTCATTTCTGGAACGTATTGTTTCAAAACGCAACTTAGCTACCAATCTATTAAGGCTGATTGTCATTCGTTCAACTTAATATTAGCTACGCGTAATTAGCTAACAAGCGTAGGACGATGAAAGTTAACAAGATAGCTTTTCAGAAGGCCGCGTTGTTAGCTAGGTGGGGTGCAAACACTGACAGCAAACAGTTTTGCTGAATTCGATGTTGTCGCTTAGCCAGCGGGAAACTTTGGTACGTAACCGTGCAAACTAACACGTTTGTATGCTGTGTGTGTAATAAAAGCTTAGTTATGTGATTCACCAAATTCCGTGTTCTTGGCTACAATCTGGCGCGCACAGACTTCATACACAGCCGCGAGTTTCCACCTCGACACAGGGTAAAAAGACAGGAAACAAAGAAAAAGAAAATGGACGCCTGGCCTAAGCACTAAACCACCACGTTGAAGTCTAAAATGATCAATCCTAACCGAAAAGCAAACTACAATAGTTCAACAAAGACTCGTTATTGCGACATTCGTTGAACTTCTGGGTTATAAATGTTTTTTAAATTTTCAATAACGATAGAGGGAGACAAACACCCCCCGTCTGCCGCCTGGACCGGGAGCCCCATCGTGACACCTAGAGGCCGATTAAAGCTCCTGCAAAACTCCCCCCTTTTTCTGGAAAGTACTGTTATTTTACCTGCTCTTCGTCGTTTATCTCCTCGCTGAATTCGACAGAAAGCCCGGAGTATGTTCTACAATCTGACTGAGATGGTTGAGAATGGCGTACTTCTCCTCCAGCGGTTTTAATCCTCTCCCGCTTTTGCAGAGTAGGCTCCGCACAAAATGGCGGCCTTGTGAAGTTAGTGCGCCGGTGCAAAGTGAAGGGGGGCGGTGGCGAAGGGGTGGGTGTAAACATTGAATTATGGGGATTGTCCATGTGGGGCGCTACTTTTGAAATACAGAACACATATGAATAATTATTTTGAGGTTATCCTAACTATCAGATGCGTGAATATATTCAGTATTTCAAACATCTGATGGAATTTCTAACCTAATATGGGTTATTTTAATGGCTTAACATCGTAGTGAAAATGTATCAATATTCATAAATACGTTTTTGTTATGTCAAATCTCATTGGGCCCAGTTGGTTTTCATTTGAACCTTTCTATATAAGGATGTATAATGTATAGCATCCTTATCTCACAACAAAATGAAACCATTTTAAAAGTTTTTTTTATTAATATTTCTTTTACATTTGATATCAGGCAAGATATCGGCCAGACAGTTTTATAGAAAAACAAATCAAAAGAAAATCACTTATTGCAATGCTGCAACAATGAGTCAAATGTAAAATATAGCTTCTTCAGTGTTTCTATTAGCACTGCATCTCTTTCTTAAATACTTATTAACTGTTCATCTTCACTGTAACTTGAGGCACTTATACACTGAAGCTTTTTAAGTTGGCCATTGTTATTTTGAAGTCCTATATAATAAAATGGATGAATCAGCAAAGTATATTATACACATTAAATGCAGGTTCTCTTCACACACTAATTACATACTCTGTGCCCAGCAGGCAGCCAGTACAAGTAGTTTGGTTGTTTCCACAGTTTGATGTTGTAATGATGAAAAAAAACTCTACCACAAATACAGCAGTAATAATCTTTAGTTTGGTCACCAGAGACGCATGTCAAGACGTGCATGATGACTTATTGAGGCATCGGCACTCATGAATTCACTTTGTTTCAACAATGCCAACTGAATTCCTATACAATTATAACACATACATTTCCAGTGGAAAAAATATATAGATTTTTCCATAAAGCATAAAATGATAAATGAAGGAATGATGGCACTGTAATAACAGTTTTTTCCAGACTTCCTCTGCCTGGCCAGCATAGCAACACTCATCAAACCGTGGTTTTAAAATGTGGAACTGTTGCGCCACCATCCTAACCCAATTTCTTCAATCCCTATGACTTACTTCAGTACCACGCACACACGCGCGCACACACGTACGCCAATCAGTTTCACCAAAAATTCCGCAGATCAAAAGTGCATTCCCCCCCAAAAAAGTCAACATGTCACCTTTCTACATTGTTCCAAGTCCTTGTGTCCTTCAATCCACTCATCATCCCAGTTATGCCTAAATGATTCAGAAGGCTGCGCCACCAGGCCAAAACGTACAGTAAGGCAGTAATATCCCCCACTCATCGTTGCTTCATTAATTCAATTGCTCACCACGAGTACTTCCCTCATCACACACAGGTTTATAATAAGCAGGTTCAGTCCACTGACTTTATGTCAAGCTGTAGATGGTTTTTCCCATTTTTAGTGAGTGCATGTGTAACAACATTGTCTTTTGCACATGGGTATACGGAACCCTCTTTGACAGTGTATATTTCATGTATGTTTGTCATCATGTTGGCTCTGTGCCAGTGTGCTGACATGGGCATGATGTAATCATTGTTCTGTTGTAATGTCATTAGAAGGCGGTGCTGGCCATGCTGCCAGGGGAAAAGAGGCGGGGCACTGCTTCCTGCAGTGACGTCTCAACATGTCTGTGGGCCAGCTTCCCCTCTTCACCTGGATAGAACAGAGAAAACGTCAATCACACCAAGTTTTTCATCTTAGAAAATCTTATCCCATTATTCCCTCAGTCCTTTATCATAACATAAAAAAACACTATGTACCCTTGAGCTCACCCAGCCTCATATCAAACATATACCTTTTATCTTTTTACTCACCAAGCACAAGCAGAGCTTGTTTGGCTGCGTCCCTTACATCGTCCTTGTCTGATCGACAGAGATACACTAACTGGTCAATGCTTTCTTTGGCCTGCAGAACATAGAGGAGAGAAATGTAACAGTGTGTCTCCGAACACTAGATTATGCATTAAAAGACAGAGAGATTGTTCAAGTGCTGTGACTAACTAGTTAAACTGACCTTCAGACACGCAAGTGCCTTACAGCCACACACTCTTGTCTCCACGCTCTCATTCTCCAGGAGCTCCAGACAGCTTACCAGAGCCTTGGGTGAAAAAAAAACTAAATATAAATGTACACAAATATACAAGGCTGATTATAGCATCCATCATATTTAGAGCCATTTTAATATGAGCATTTTACAATAACTACAGTTAGTGTGGCCTGAAATTGTGTCTATGGGTCTCACCCTTTCTCGATGGCGTGGTTGGTCGGCTAGGCTCCGAAGCAGGGAACTGGCTGAGGCAGACACCTTCCCCCTTGGGTCCCTTAGCAACAGACTGACGGCATGCAAGCCCTCCCTCTTCAGGCTGCTCTCTGGGGGCCTCTTCAGGGCCTTCACCAGCACCTCCTGCTCCTTTGACTGCAGGCTCTCGACCAGCCACACTGTCGGGAGGTGGGGGGTGGAAAGAGAGGGTGGGAGAAAGATGTAAAGAACAGAGGCAGGGGGGGGAAAAAAAGAGAATTAGGGAGAATGGTATTGAGTACAAGAGAATAGAATGAGGAGATTATGTCAGAGTGGGTGTGGTGAAACAGCAGCCCAAAGCTATCAGTCATTTTAATGCAGCACATTCACACATTGATCAAGGGCCCTGTCCAAAGCCCGACGACACATTAACACATTCATTCACATAGACTCCAAGCAATTAAGGAGGCCCGTTCACACCCGTAGTCACACAGACACTCACCCTCCTCTGCCAGTTCAGTGATGTGTGTGTCCAGCTCGCTCACTCCCTCCGCCTCCAGGTAGCTCCAGAACTGGAACAGAGTCAGCATGTGGGTTCCTGCCCCACCGCCTCGCTTGGGCAGCTTCCTCTCCAGAATCCTCTCCACCAGACGCAAAAATACTAGACAGAGAGACATCGGTCAGATATGACAGGATACGCCGCAACTTTCAACCGACCTCTAATTTGTCAATCTGTGATATTGTATAGAAATAGAAAGCCCGCCATATATCCCTAATGAAAAACATATTTAATTTCTATGTTAGTTCATTAAACGGTGGTTAAGCAAGTAAACCGTAATGTCCGCTATTTAGCGGTTGGCAAATGTACCTTATATCATTTTACTGCTGAATTTGTCTCTAGCTTTATAATGGTTTGAGTCGTTAGCTTCAACCTGCCCTTTCAGTTAAATATACGTATCTCAGGAACCTATTTTTCCCACTAAAACGCTTACAACCAGGGTAGGACCAGAAAAGGACTGTGGTAAAATCCCACTGGAAAGCAATTCATTTTTTACACAGTCAATTACAAATCTGTTTCCAAAAAAGTTGGGACGCTGCGTAAAATGCAAAAGAAAACAGAATGCAATGATGTGCAAATCATTTGAACCCTATATTTAAATTAAAATAAAGATGTCCCAGCTTTTTCGAAATGTGTTGCTGGCATCAAATTCAAAGTGGGCATATATTTTTCAAGGAACAATAAAATCTTTCAGTTTCAACCTTCGATATGTTGTCTTTGTACTATTTTCTATTAAATATAGGGTTTACATGATTTGCACATCTTTACATTCTGTTTTCATTTCCATTTTACACAGCGTCCCATTTCCAACTTTTTTGGAAATGGGATTGTATTATTACACACTCATATCTTCTCTGACATTTTCAGGAATTTCCTAATACCATTTCAGTCAACATAAACAATAAGCCTAAATGTTTGGGCTTACATTTGGTTGGAATTATTTTACATGAAATTTTACATCCTTTTAGTGGTTTAGCCTGTAAATGTCAATGATTGGTAGGATGACCATAGTTGAGGATTGGTACAATGGTCATTATTTATTTATTTTTTTACATGGGTATACTTTGCAGCTAGGTTGAAGGATGCCTTATTGCAGAACAAGAAACCAAATCTGGATTCAACGTTAGACTGAAGGTGGGTGATAGGCGTTATTGAATGATTGTCCAGTCACATAGGTTTTCGTCTGTGTTGACATACACCCACTCGAGGTGAGGATGTTCTGGGAGCAAGGTAGAATCGCAAGATAGCAGCAGCGAGTGCAATGTTTTTGTCATACCCCTGGTATAGTCTGTTGTAACTCCGCTTTCAGCCAATCAGCGTTCAGGGCTCAAACTGCCCAGTTTATTGAGCATTAGAGAGACACCCAGAAACACAACATCAACCTCTCACCTATGTCTGCCAGGCTAGCTCCTCTCTCGGGCAGTTTGTTGGTATAAGCCTCCACCAGAGTTGTGAGGAAAGCCTCTGTGGAGGTGATGTACACGCTGCCATTGTATGTACACTGCTGCCACAGCGATGTTGCCCCTTGGCACTGTTCTAACTGGGGAACCACTACTCCAGCAGGACAGAGAGAGAGATGAAGTAAGACCGGTGGAAAAGAAAATAGATAAAAGTAATTAAATCCACAATCACATTAGTTATTGTCTTCTCTCTAGTAAGCCAGTCACCTTCATCAGGCTGAGTGATATCTCCAGGGGTCTCCTTGGCCACACGTCTGATGAGCTCAAGGACACGGGTCTCCCTGAGAAGTCGGTCCAGAGCATACATCTCCCCACAACGCAGAGGCCCAAAGGTTCCCAGCCTCTGCATAGAACACAGTACCAACATGAGAGGATTTGGTATGACCACAGATGTCTTCATAAAAAAACTATACAAATGTACATTGCAACAGGGAGCTGTTTCTCTGTTTTTCTTGTAGGCAACTCAGCACAAGATCAGAGTTGTTGTTGTTTGTGGTAACATTTGACCAGCCCTATTTCTCAGTGGTTTACCAAAACAGTAGTGGGGTGATTTCCACTGTAAATTAGAGAAAAATTAGTACTTGAGTACTTAATTGATTGAACATTTAGTTAGAACATTTAAAGAAGTGTGTATGATAACTAGCCTTTTGTTAAATTTTTACAGCAAGCTATGTCAGTTCATTTGAAATATATTTGGTGAAAAGAAACTTGAGAAGTATTCCAATAAAGTACTTAAAACACAGTTTGGTATTTGGTATAAAGGTTGGTTTCTTAGAAATAACCATTAAAATTATGAAATTCACATCAACATTTATTTTTAATTAAAGATATTTAATCATGTAATTACTATTATCATGGAATTACTGTTTTATGAGTGTCATGTTCCTCACCAGTAGTTGTGCACTGCAGTTCTTCAGATGGACCACTAGGGTTTGATCCAGAGCCTGGTAGCCTGTGCTCATAGGCCCAGTGGAGGGGGACTCCCAGCCTCGCTCCTCACATCCCTCATCCTCCCCTGCACTCTCCTCTGATGGCCTGCCAGGGGCGCTGTGGCGCTCACTGAAGAAAACAACCGCAGAAGAGAACAGGTTATATGCTGGGAAATTTCACAGGCTAGCAAAACACTATAACATGCCCATGGACATTAGTTTGGATCTCTGCAATTTCCCTGACACCTTCTAAATAACACCCTAAGCGGGGTTACTAACAAGCAGAAGTCCCGGTATGCAGGAGAAATTGAAAGACAGCCTGTGACGCAACTTCCATTTTTGGATGTTAACAGGGCGACAGTCCACTTTAACTTTATATTTACTGGATTGGTTCAAGAGTGAAGAGAACAGTATTATATTTATTTTTCACCTATAGTGAAAGCCATTTTGTGGGGATCAAGTTTCACTTGTTTTTTTACACCTGCTACGTTAGGTTACGATCACAGAAACAAACCGTCTGGTTGGTCCTGGAAACCAGTGGGTTGGGTAATAGCCAGAACACACATGGGTAAAAGTATACTTATCACAGAGAGGAGGAGAAATCTCATTGGTCAGTGAATGAAGGATCGTATAATGCTTCCTCGATTCACTGACTGTTGACCAATCATGTTTCGTGTCATGCTGCAGCCACACAGGTGTTAAGGTCATGATCACAACATTATACAATTTTACAAAAACAGAAAAGATTTCTAATGTTCTGCTTATTGTTCACAATTTCAGAAAATGCCCAATTAACTCTCATTCACTCCTAAAAAGCATACCCAGAATGCACCATGTGCCTCATTGACAGTGCAAGGGCAATGTAATACAATTGCACTAAAGTTTTACAATATTCCCAAATGTACCTTTGGTAAAGTGCACATTTATTACAGAGAGAAGATGCAGTTACTGTTGGCTTTGTTTTGTGCAACACCGCTCATCTTGATGTCAGATGACTGCAATATTTGTTTGTTTTTTTACAGCTCCAGCTAATTACCTTCTACGTAAGAGGGGCAACGTCGCATAACCAAAGTATTTCTGTTAGACCATTAAAAGAAGGAAGAACATCAAACTTTCTAATTTGCATACACCGAAATAATGCAACTATTTATGAAATTAATACATTCAGATCAAAAGTGAACTCTTACGTTCAGAATCAATGGTGTATTGTGGGAGCTCTCCACTAGATGGCAGTATCCGACCACATGGAAATACAACTAGCTCTACCTGCTAAACTTCTCATCTAAAACTGAGTGTGATAAAAAACAACTAGGGAGGGAGGCCATTTTAAGGAGCCAGACCTGTCTGTTACACTCCTCTTCTCCCTGTCGTCTTCCGCTTCGTCCTCCTCCTCTAGGTCTGAGGTGTTGAGGAAGTCAAAGCTCCCCAGAGCTGTCTCCACCGTCAGACTCTTCACACTGGATGACCGACTGCGGGTACGGCCCTTCAGCACACACACCAACACACTTGTTACAAAGAGACACACACATGCAGGCGTACTCATACAGCACGCACACACACATTTCTTTCTTTCCAGCAATCCACTTCAATGCCATATATGTCCTGAATGTAAGAATACTTCCTGTATTTGGAAAAGGATTATTTGAAGGTGTCGGGAAACAAATTATGACATGATGAAATTAAGAATATCAGAAAAGCAGGTTTTAGGTTTCCTATCAAAGTAAATGTTTACATGTACATTTTAATAATTCAATACACACTTATCCAGGGTGACGTACAGAAATCAGGGTTAAGTGCTTTGAACAACAACAGATTTCTGTTGGCTTTGATTTCAACCAGCTAGTATCCATTACCTGCCCAACCTTCTAAACACTAGACCATCTGCTGCCCCTATGAGAGGCACATATCAACATAACGGTTTTGATGTTTATCAGTGTGACCGCTAGGAAGGGTGTGTGTGTTCATTCGTGTAGCAGGCAGACAGCTGCCTGGCGACAACATAACATCTTCCAACGTTGTGGAAAAATTCTGACTGAGCTGAGCAGCAGGAAGTTCCACACCCTGATCCCTGACCACACAGGAACTGAGGGATTCTGGGACGATCAAATCTAGTCAGCTCCCAGCAACGCCCCCCCTCCCCATACTTTTATGAAGTGGTGATTTCAGGTACAAAACAAATACTTGAGTCACGCACACACACGCCACTCACTGTTAATGTGTTTTCCAGGAGTCTGAGCTCCTGCTCCAGGACCTGTAACTCAGGAAATTGTCCCCTGTAGTCGTCCAGGGAGCAGACGACTGCACTTAGAGCTTCCCCAACTCCACTATCCACAGCCTGGTTCTCCTCAACCTTTGTGGGCCTGGCCTCTACTACAGTTCCAGGCTTCTCGGCCTCCACCACCAGGGCCCTATGGGCAGTGTACGTGTCCTCTGTGCCCTGGGCCTGCGGTGGTGAGTCTGGCCTGGGATTCAGAAAGGCGCCCTGCTGCGACACAGTATCAGTCCTCTGGAGTTCCGCCTCAGGAACAGCCTCTAGTCCAGTGTCTGACTCTACAGACATTGAAGAATACCTGCTCTCCGTCCGGTTCTCCTCCACAGTCACTGTAGCCGGGACGGGAGTCGCAGAGAGTTCTCGGGTGGCCACAGTCTCTGCTGGGGTTAGGGCTGACTCCGCCCTCTCCACCTCAATATCGCTTATAGAGATCCCAGACTGCAGAGAGGTGACTTCGGAGGGCTGCACAGATTCGCCAGTGAACCTGTCCATCAGTACGCCATCAGCACTCTTCTCACTAATATGACTGAGCGAGCGTGAGTAACGGGCGTGGCCATTAGGCACCACCTGTTTCCCAGAGTCCTCCTCTTTAGCGGCTGTCCCAGGGTCTGGTTCCGTTGTCTCGTCGTCCACATCCTCCAGTTTGACTGAGCGTGTCGGGGTGGAGGTGGCAGAGTGTCGAGGTGTGAAGGAGATCTCAATGGAGGGTGCGGCGACTTGAACCTCTGGCTGGACCAGATTCTTGTTGGCGTGACGCAGCCCCAGGGAGAGCTGGGGGCTGGACGAATCGTCCGACGACTCTGAGGAGTTGGACCAGGCTGTGCCGTTCTCAATCTCCTCCTGCCTCCTTAGCATGTTCTAGAAAGAGAAGAAAAAGCAAAGGCCATTTTGAGTTAAACATAGACACCAGCATGACATTTTGAAGATGCAACTAGCCCAGCAGACAGACTTAATAATAACGGAGTCAGACAGAGTGCTGAGGTCCTGTTAGTAGCCTGCCAGCCAGGCCTCTATTACAGAGCATAGCAGCCTGGCCTCTGGCCCAGAAAGATCCCTTTAATTAAATTCTCATTTTCAGGCCTTTGCTTCAATGGGCATCCAGGCCTACCTCTATGGGACAATAACAACAAATATAGTGAGCTAGAAGCTGCGACCGTTTCCCAGCGCTCCATGTCATTGAGAAGACTACTAAAACCTATTTTTTAGCCCGACAGGGAAGAAAAACAGCAAACTATAAGTACAGCTTTTTTTTAAATTTTTTTTACATTGACCAACATTACAGAGGATCTACTTGACAAACGACACCAGAACACACAAATACCACATCTCTAACTACAGATTAGTGGGGGATCTAGAGAGTTCTCTGTAGTGGCCAGCAGCACTTACGTCAGTCTGCATGTTAGCAGAGCCGAGGTGAACTGAGGAGACGTCGCTGCAGGAGCAGCTCTTAGACAGTCTCTCAGCCAGAGTGTCACGGAACACATCCAGCAGGGACCAGCGCTGTTTTGGGGGCATCCTGCTCCTCGACAGGCTCCTGGGAGCGGTCTTCACCACAGCAGGTAAAGCAGGAGAGGACCGTGAGAAAGCACCACTAACGGACCTCTGCTACACGTCTAGACTACACAGTCGGTCTCTCTACAAGACCACTGCTTCTAACCCAATCAAACCACTGTAGTACGACAAATAGGTGCTGGAAGCATTTGGCTTGTCCACTGACAAAACAGACCACTGCATCCTGTTAGCTAATGTTAGTTAATGTTAGCTAATGTTAGCAGCACAACAACAGCCCGCCGACAGACAACCTGTTGGGTTACAGAAAACAGAACCTGCCCTGGATTCATGGCAGCAGATTAACCTGGCAGCAGGCTATCAGTGAGTCACCAGGGAGGAGATAGATAAGGCTAAGTGAAGCAGACACAGGATGGACAGGCAGGACTGGCCAGGCTCTGCGCGCTAGCAAACACAATCATCTAAGGCTGAGACAGCTCCTTAAGGGCTCCTCTCCTAGAGGGACCCAGCATCGATCAAACTGTGTGAGGCGTCGCTATGAGACAGCGACAGCGGACGGCCGGTGCCTTGGCGGGATATGAACAGCAGGGCCGTCATTCAGCGTCATGGAAAAAAAAAGCATTCCTTCCGACGCAGCTCGTGGCTTAGTGTTAAGGGAGAGGACAGTGTTCAGGGTACTCACATAGAAGGCCTGTTCCCGTAGCGATGGGGTGTCAGGGGGACTTTGGTTGTAGGTGGAGAAGCGTTTGTTGACTGTCGGGGGTTTGTTGACAGTGCTGGCAGCCGAGGCTTGGTCATCTTTGTCAAAGGGGCTGATGAAAAGGGCACAGAAGCGGAATACAAGATCAATACACAAATATGTACTAAACCAAACACTGATACCTTCTGCTGTCAAACGGCAACCAGGGGGACTGTACAACCTGGAAGGAACATGCCACAGCCTTTGATAATCGACAGGTGCTCTTGTATTCAGGAATGTCACGAAGCTACGATGTGAAGAGAGAAGACTATACCGAACAACCAACTGGCAGCCAAGGAGACACAAGGATCCGTCACACGGAACACAGAGAGAGGTAGAACCTCACTGCATACTGTCGAAGCACGTGCTGTTTTACTTGGGTTTTATTGTCTCATTTGGTAGTGGCCACCAGCTGTGCATTCAATCAATAATTCAGGTCTTTATTATTTCAGCCGTAATTCCGTCGCCATTTCCTTCACCGGTCCCACTTAACGGCTGTCACAGTGTTTGAACACTAGTGTCGGCATTTAAATCAGTTCAGCACAGGGGGCTGGCCACTCACTTCCAGGTAACTTCCAGGCTCAGTTTGATGGTCCCCAGGTCATTGATGTCCACGGCCACCGTCCGGGGTAGAGCAGCAAACAGGTCCTTGGTCTCACACGACACGCTTCCCACCACCACGTGATTAGCAAGGCTCTTCAGTTCTGTCACCTACGAAACCACAGCGTAAGACCCAGCAATATCAGGGATTTGAGCACAGCACTCAGTCACACCAACAGCTGCTTTTGATGTATAATGATAAGATCAAATTATACTTTTTATATACTTATATTCTCACAAATTGTTCCTGAAGGTATATTTCTGGGCCAGACGCCAGGCTGCTCTGTTTTACAGAGGCCTGGCTGGCAGGGCTGCCAACAGGACCTCAGCTCTCTGCCTGACTCAGGTATTAGAGTTGGTCTTCTGGACTTAGTCCCATCTTCAAAATGTTATGCTGGTGTCTTCAACTGACCTAATATTGCCTTTGTTCTTTTTTTCTTCTCTGTCTTTTCCCCACATTCCCCCTCTCTAAGTCTTCTGACTCCTCATTAACTGTCTGATCCTGTGACATTGGGTAAAGTAACCGAATCACTGAGGGACAAATAAAAAAAGGTTGATATCCAGCTGTTCTCATCTCAACCATCTGTTGTGTCTATTACCTCCAGGCTTTACACACAGACCCGGACGAGGTGAAGGTGAGGAAGAATGATAGACGACATGTTTGTGTGTCTCTGCGCACTTGTGAATCTGTACAGTGGTTCTACCAGGATTTGCTGATTGGTACCTTTATTGAGAGAAACTCTGTGATGAGAGGCAGGAAGACCATGTCCTCGCTGTCCCACACCTGCTTGCTGTTGATCTCAATCCTACCCCGCAGCTTCCAGCGCTGTCGACCATACTTCATGAAAATCTGAAGAGTCAGGGATTGGGGTTAAGTCTGATTCAACAAGGATACAAACTAGGACTATATCTTGGTTTTCACACATTTCTGTATTCCCGAGACATTTGTGTTGGATCTATAGCTAAGCTACGTTCTAGAGGATCTGTCTTTAGTTGCCTTCCCCCAGGGAGAGAAATCGGTGCTCCAGTAACTAACCCAATTGATTATGCCGTCAATCATCTCTAAATCTATGCAAGTGAAACAGATGGAGGCACTGCCGTCATATTCACGCCTTTCCCTTTTCTAATTCCCCTCCTCCTAGCATCTGACAGCCTTACGCTGCTGTCACACAATCACTCCCTCACGTCAACACAGCCACGCGCGGCAGAGACTAGTGCTGCATGGAGAGGCAGCGTGGAGGGAAGAGAGAGAACTCACCTCGTATGTGTCTCCAGCACAGAGGCGTGCGAACCCTGCTAGACCTGCAACACAAACAAAAAAAAGACATGCAAACTAACTTTGATTGAAACAGACTGACAGGAAACTACCCAACATACCGGAGTCATCGCAGACAGGAAACTACCCCA
>JACXGI010006020.1:0-43900 GCA_016801175.1 Esox masquinongy | reverse complement strand
TCATCAGAGAACATAACTTTGGACCACTCAGCAGCAGTCCAGTCCTTTTTGTCTTTAGCCCAGACGAGACGCTTCTGATGCTGTGTCTTGTTCAAGAGTGGCTTGACACAAGGAATGCGACAGCTGAAACCCATGTCTTGCATACGTCTGTGCGTGGTGGTTCTTGAAGCACTGACTCCAGCTGCAGTCCACTCTTTGTAAAACTCCCCCACATTTTTGAATGAGTTTTGTTTCACAATCCTCTCCAGGGTGCGGTTATCCCTATTGCTTGTACACTTTTTCTTCCCTTCGCCTTTCTATTAATGTGCTTGGACACAGAGCTCTGTAAACAGCCAGCCTCTTTAGCAATGACCTTTTGTGTCTTGCCCTCCTTGTGCAAGGTGTCAATGGTCGTCTTTTGGACAGCTGTCAAGTCAGCAGTCTTCCCCATGATTGTGTAGCCTACAGAACTAGACTGAGAGACCATTTAAAGGCTTTGCAGGTGTTTGGAGTTAATTAGCTGATTAGAGTTTGGCACCAGGTGTCTTCAATATTGAACCTTTTCACAATATTCAAATTTTCTGAGATACTGAATTTGGGGTTTTCATTAGTTGTCAGTTATAATCATCAAAATTAAAAACAATAAACACTTGAAATATATCAGTCTGTGTGAAATGAATATATAAATTATACAAGTTTCACTTTTTGAATGGAATTGCTGAAATAAATCAACTTTTTGATGTTATTCTAATTATATGACCTGCACCTGTATATTTCAATCTTTACTTCCTGACAACATACTGTAAGACAGAGTGATCTACTCATGGCTCAAGATAGGGTGATTAAGGCATGACCTTAGAACCTTTATGGAGACTCTACAGAAGCATCTGTATAGTATTGCCAGTTCAGTGGTTGCATGTGATCAGACACACAGGGTGGAGGTTAAGCAGGTATGGATGAGCTGAATTAGGTCAGATAGGCCCTAAGCCAAGCCTAGACACACCCATAGTCAGTACAGAAGTCAGGGGGAGGTAACTTGGAGCTGGTTCATGTTTCATTACAAAAGTATTCCTAAACTGTATTTGGTTGTCATACACTTTTGTCTTGCACTGAGGTTGTACACTGATGTCATATGTTGCTGAAAACTTTGTGTAACAACTGTTGTATCAACTACAAGCTTGTAATAAATTCTCGAGTAGATCATTTATTGTTGATAGTCAATTTGGATTAATTACGTTTCTGGGAGAACTCACCAACGGACCAAAAGTAGCGGACGCGGAGGTTTGACCGCATTAGAGTACAGGAGGGGACTGAGTACGCAACCCGGTGTTCTCCGGTGTTCAGGGTCAGTGCAGAGGAGGTGAGGTTGCACATTCACACCACCTGGGGTCGGCCCATCAGGAAGTCTAGGATCCAATTGCAAAGGGAGGAGTTAAGTCCCAGGGCTCCTGAGCTTAGGAACACGCTTGGTGGGCACAATAGTGTTGAATGCAGAGCTGTAGTCCAAGAACAGCATTCTCACGTATGTGTTGCCTTTTTCCAGGTGGGAGAGGGCAGGGTGTGTCGTCAGGGCGATGGCATCGTCCTTAGTTCTGTCGGGGCGGCATGCAAATTGAAAGGGGTCCAAGGTGTCAGGAAGGGTTGAGCAGATGTGAGTTCTGACCAGCCGCTCAAAGCACTTCATGATGATGGAGGTCAGTGCTACAGGGCGGTGGTCATTCAGGCAGGTGATGGAAGGTTTCTTCGGTACAGGGACGATGGTGGTCTGTTTGAAGCAGGAGGGGACTGTAGACAGAGACAGGGAGAGGTTGAATATGGAGGTGAAAACCTCCGCTATTTGGTCAGCCCCTGAGGATACGGCCTGGAATGCCATCTGGCCCTGGTGACTTCCAAAGGTTCACTTTTTTAAAAACTTTCCTCACGTCAGTCGTGGTTAGGGACAGAATGTAGTTTTCCTGGTCCTCATCAAGCCTCACCCAAGGAATTGTGTTGGTCGCCTCAAACCGTGCGTAAAAGGTGTTGAGCTCATCAGGGAGCGAGGCGGCGGGACGAGCATCCTTGGTATTTCTCCCTTTGTATTGTGTGATGTGTCACAGTCCTCCCCACATGTGTCTGGGGTCAGAGCTGTGGTAGTTAGACTTCAACTTTTCCCTGTACTCCCTTTTTCCATCTCTGATAGCGTTCCATAGGTGATATCTAGACCTCCTCAAAGCAATCCAGGTACCCAGAGCTGTAGGCGGAGGACCGTGCTCTGAACTTAGCATGGACATTACCATTAACCCAGGGCTTTTGGTTGGGGAAAGTCCTGACATTGACCTTCGGGACAACATCATCAATGCACTTGGAGATATATGCTGTGACAGAGTCTGTGTAATTCCTGTTTATAGTAATCAATATGTTACCATACCATATTAACATAATCAAAAATATAAAGTAATGATATATTGTATCTTTGTCACACAATTATATTTCATTTGTTTCACATTATAGTATTGTCTTAGCTTACAACATTAATAAATATAATTTGTTATAGCATATAAACCAAAAACAGACATATACTAATTCCCTTTACAACAGTAAATTTACGTTACTGATTGTTGTGTGAACATTTGGGGAGAAAGGTTGCCAGAATGTAATGCACTCTCAGTTTTTATGATCTAAGTTTAGTGTATAATGGTTGATGGGTAGAACACCAGAATCTTATTTGCATAGTAATGATCCTCTGTATAGACAGCACATGATTCAGTGATCTGGGAGTGTTTATAACCCTGTGAGTTTAACACTTCATGACTGAGAGCTGAACGTCATGACAACTGAACCCACAACAACCATGACTATTATAACCACCTTCATCTGGACACCTACTTTCTGCTTCAAATGTAAGATTTATTACATGAATTGTTAAAATTTTAAAATTTACATAAAGGAAAAATGTCAGGACTATTTATTTCTGTATTCTATTTTCTATTATGTGAGCATTCATTTAATTTTTCAGAATCCAGAGCTCAGGTCACTGTGACTCAGACTCTTGCAGTTGAAGCTGTTCTCCCAGGACAGACAGTCACTCTGAAATGTAAAACCAGCAGTAATGTGTTTGGTAATTGTTGGAATGGTCAGTCATCATATGGCTGTCAGTGTCTAACCTGGTACCAACTGAACCCTGGAGGAGCTCCTAAACTCCTAATTTACTCTGCTAACATACTTCAGTCTGGGACTCCATCTAGATTCAATGGCAGTGGATCTGGGAGTGATTTCACTCTGACCATCAGTGGAGTCCAGGCTGAAGATGCAGGAGATTGCTACTGTCAGAGTTTACACAGTAGTCCAGTGTTAACACAGTGATACAGAGCCGTACAAAAACCTCCCTCAGTCAAACTGTACAGTGACTGAACTGCTACAGCTGGGACCTACTGCAGGTGTTGAGGGGGAAGAGACAGTGACATGGAACACTGGTCAGTAGAGGAAGTCAACTTGATATAAGGCTAGAAAGGGTCATTCATATCACATGTTCATCACATCATTACTATTATCATACCTTGATGGTTGTGAATTGTAAGATGGAGAAGTGCAACTATAAAGCTGTTTGATCTGAAGTTTTTAAACACACTACAGTTGATAAATATTATGGTATTGCAGAGGGTAGGTTAAGTGGATAAGAGTGTCTGCTAAATAACATAAAATGCAAAGGTGATGTTACAACCTCTGGCACTATCTTTCCTGGACTCCTGGCCATTAGTATCTGTCCTGTCACTATCCTGGCCTCAACGTCACAGCTTTACAGAGCAGCTGTGACGCGGGCCCATAAGGACATCTTGCACCCGGGCCCAGCGTCACCACACTACTCCAGTGCTTTTTGCCTATACAAAAGGAGGTCTTTCTGAGCTGTGCCTCAGAGACATTTCACTGGTAACTTTGTTGCTATGATTTCTCTCTCCTTGCAACTGTTAAAACTGTTAAAACTGTTATTGTGTTCAAGAGTATTGTGTTCAAGTACTGTTATTGTGTTCAAGAGTATTTTCATCTCTGTCTTACCTGCCTTAAAGAAGTTCTGCTAGGTGTACTTTAAATTTCTATCACACCACTGAATCACTCATGAATCTCCACAACAATGACCTTTAACACCATATTCATCTACATAGTTTGATTCCAAATTATAATCATTTTTTAAATCATCATAATCATGGTTGTGAATTGTTACATTAGATGTGATCTGAAAGTGAAACTTTAAAGTTATTTCTTGTTCTAGAAACTATTGGTCTTGAGTCCAAAGTTCTATCAAGGTCTTTTATTCTTTACATGAATGGGAAAAGGTCAAAGTAACAGCCAAACAGTATAGCTGTAACTCGAGTTGTTCAAAGTATGTAGGTCCAACAAGCTGGTTTTATGTGCCTATAGAATGGGCAACTACCTTCTAATTAGGCATTCATTCCATTATATGGGAATGATAATAATCTGCTCACAGTCCACACCTCCTAATCCTATTCCTCCAAATTGAATTGACAAACTATTCATGGTATACTTATAATTCTTATAACAGTACATGAACTCACTTCATGATCAGGTAAGTGAATGTGGATCAAACCTGACTCTGGGCTGAAACATGTTTTTTACAGAGACTGTCTACATGAAGTATAATGTTAGAAATTAGCCCTTTCGTATTGTGGTTGGAATAATGATACGTTTGTCAAGAGAGGGACTAACTGAATTATTTATTGCAGCATTTGATAGTCTATTGTTCATGATATTACAGACTCGATCTTACTCAGTCTTACAAACTCCATCTCATCTCAGGCTCATCTCAGAGAAGCTTCCGGTCGTACCTCTACTTCATAGAAATTGCTACCTGGAATACACATCACAGTACTGTAAGCACATTGGCTAATTACCGTTGCGCTTTGATTGATCATGACTTCCTGTGTACGGATAAACAGATGTTCTTTTGTTACCTGAACATAACAAACATGCATTCATAAATGGCTACACTCCCCACTATCACACATGTAAGAAAAAAACATTGTTTCATAAAACATTAAAAGTAAAATTCAATTCCTAATGAAAAGAAAAGTCCCACACACTTATGTTAGAAATGACTACGACAAAACAACAAAAAAGAGAATCTGACAAATTAGGTCTTATTGTATCGGTACATAGTTTGTGTTCTTATCGTGATCACAGCCTGCTTGATGCAAAAGTAAATTTGCATCAAAACCTGTCAGCGCTGACAGAGCCATATTGTACATGTCTATAAATATCCAGAAAGCAACTGTAAAAACTAGAATCGTACTTACATAATATCCAGACATTCCAACAAAGCGATCCGTACATAGTTTGTGTTCCTATGGGGATCACATCCAGTGTGAGGAAAAGGTAGATTGGCACCAAAACTGGCCACCAACGGAGAAAATAGTCTTGGCTACATTTCCATAAATATCCAGAACGGTAATCACTAGAATTGTCTGGTTTTCTTTAGCTTATATCTAGGCATTATGACAAAGAGATTGGTACATAGTTTGTGTTTCTATGGCGATCACAGCCTGCGTGAGGAAAAACAGATTTGGAACAAAACTGGCCACCATTACGCGCATCATGAAATGGAGAATCCAACTCGTCCTTTGTTTTGTAGGATGAATCCTTGTTGCCCAATCAGAAACGGCACTTCTACTATGTCATAATGCCTGGAAACATGATCTCTATGACATAGGAATGATGGGAAAGCTTAGGGATCATCTTGGAGATGTAAATATTGGTCCCATCTGGATTACAAGTGGGTACATCACTATTTATGATATTTAGCACCGTATTATGTTGTTTGTATTATAAATATGATGTAAAAATGCTCTTCTGTCCACATACTATAGGGATGTTCTTTGGTTTTTGGAAAATAATTTAGTATCTTACTGATTTTATAACGAGAAGTGAATTCAAACTGCGCTACCAGTCCTCTGCTGCCATCTAGGGGCCGTTTGTTGTAATTAAATGCCAGGACTTGCAGTTAGAATATATGGAAATTCCTAAGAAAGGGTTCCATATCAAGGGTGCGGAAACCACATTTTTTTGGGGAACCCATATTTTTTACATTGTATTATTAATGTTATTCATTAGTTTCAGCCTAAAACAATGTAATATGACAGTAAAGGCATGGTGGTATCAGAAAATGCCATTGAAACAACATACTATGGGGGATGCTTTTTTGAAAATTTTTGAGTGCCTTACTGATTTTATAACGACAAATAAATACAAACTGCACTATCATATGGAGTTCCATTTGTTTCAATAAGAACAAACAAAAGTATTAGTATTGCAAACAAAATAATTAATATTGAAAGCAAAACATCAACAAAAAAGTATTGAGATCAAATATATATACAGTATCTCACAAAAGTGAGTACACCCCTCACATTTTTCTAAATATTTGAGTATATCTTTTCATGTGACAACACTGAAGAAATTACGCTTTGCTACACTGTAAAGTAGTGAGTGTACACCTTGTATAACAGTGTACATTTGCTGTACCCTCCAAATAACTCACCACACAACCAATTATGTCTAAACCGCTGGCAACAAAAGTGAGTACACCCCTAAGTGAAAATGTCCAAATTGGGCCCAAAGTGTCAATATTTTGGGTGGCCACCATTATTTTCCAGCACTGCATTAACCCTCTTGGGTATGGTGTTCACCAGAGCTTCACAGGTTGCCACTGGAGTCCTCTTCCACTCCTCCATGACGACATGACGGAGCTGGTGGATGTTAGAGACCTTGCGCTTCTCCACCTTCCATTTGAGGATGCCCCACAGATGCTCAATAGGGTTCAGGTCTGGAGACATGCTTGGCCAGTCCATCACCTTTACCCTCAGCTTCTTTAGCAAGGCAGTGGTCGTCTAGGAGTTGTGTTTGAGGTCGTTATCATGTTGGAATACTGCCCTGTGGCCCAGTCTCTGCTTCAGTATGTCACAGTACATGTGGGCATTCATGGTTCCCTCAATGAACTGTAGCTCCCCAGTGCCGGCAGCACTCATGGAGCCCCAGACCATAACCCTCCCACCACCATGCTTGACTGTAGGCAAGACACACTTCTCTTTGTACTCCTCACCTGGTTGCCACCACACACGCTTGACACCATTTGAACCAAATAAGTTTATCTTGGTCTTATCAGACCACAGGACATGGTTCCAGTAATCCATGTCCGCAGTCTGCTTGTCTTCAGCAAACTGTTTGTGGGCTTTCTTGTGCATCATCTTTAGAAGAGGCTTCCTTCTGGGACGACAGCCATGCAGACCAATTTGATGCAGTGTGCGGCGTATGGTCTGAGCGCTGACCCCCCACCCCTTCAACCTCTGCAGCAATGCTGGCAGCACTCATACATCTATTTCCAAAAGACAACCTCTGGATATGACGCTGAGCATGTGCACTCAACTTCTTTGGTCGAACATAGCAAGGCCTGTTATGAGTGGAACCTGTCCTGTTAAACCGATGTATGGTCTTGGCCACCAGGCTGCAGCTCAGTTTCAGGGTCTTGGCAATCTTCTGATAGCCTAGGCCATCTTTATGTGGAGCAACAATTCTTTTTTTCATATCCTCAGAGAGTTATTTGCCATGAGGTGCCATGCTGAATGTCCAGTGACCAGTATGAGGGAGTGTGACAGCGATGACACCAAATTTAACACACCTGCTCCCCATTCACACCTGAGACCTAGTAACACAACCGAGTCACATGACACCGGGGAGGGAAAATGGCTAATTGGGCCCAATTTGGACATTTTCACTTAGAGGTGAACTCACTTTTGTTGCCAGCGGTTTAGACATTAATGGCTGTGTGTTGAGTTATTTTGAGGGGACAGCAAATTTACACTGTTATACAAGCTGTACACTCACTACTTTACATTGTAGCAAAGTGTCATTTCTTCAATGTTGTCACATGAAAATATATACTCAAATATTTACAGAAATGTGAGGGGTGTACTCTCTTTTGTGAGATACTGTATATTGCAAAATAAATCTTGAAATGCAAAAACAAATTGATTGAAAATGAATGTAAATAATTCTTTGAGAGGGAATATTTTTTCTGGATGATGCATTTGAGTTAAAACAATTATGTTTTTGGCTACGTTACCCTGGATTTTGTTCTCGTTTTCTTTTTTTGCGGTTGCAAGTTTTTGACACAAATTTCACGGTGGCCGGGTTTAACAGAGGAAATGCATCTCCATTGGTCTACCAGCCTGGGCAACATCCAGTTCATTTACAATTAAGGATTGTTACATTTGTCTGTTACAAGTAGACATGCTATTGTGTATGGAACTAAATTTGGGTTTCTGCAAGTAAAAAATATACACCCAATCATACTTTCTGATAGTAGTTGAATGACTTGTCATAACACAGTAACAGATGTCAATTTGCTGTCCATCAAATTTAATAGTCCACAGTTTTTTTTGATGGACAGCAAATTGATTTGTTCCTTTATCATTCCATGTTGCAGAAATGTTCTCCGTAGAACATTGTTTTTGCCTTTCCAACACATTAATTTTCTGAATAATGTCATAGAAGTCTGTTTTTATGTGTTTTTATTGTAGCTGAGAGTGTAGTGCTTATCTGCATATAAAATACTTCATGATACCTGTTATAGAAATGAATGTAGGACCCAAAATGTCCAAGTCGTGAAATCCGTCTGAAATCACCTGAGACCCTGAAGGGTTTTAACTGAAGATTTAAGATTTATTATCCTACACATTTAATATATTTGTGGTTTGTAAAAATGTGCTCGTCATACCTACACAGCTACTCAACATTTGGGTGGAAATTAAGAAAAGTCTTAAGAATAGAGATGTTGACAGAAAACATGTATGATGTATGATGTCACTAAAATCAAGGTACAATAATGAGTAATTCAGTTTAGAACTTAAACTTTGTTACATCATCTACCTTTTTTGTTCATTTGTCAGTTTATTATTTTAGAATTTAAACTCCATAAACGAATATCAGGCATTGATTTTTAAAACACAAGTACTATCTCAGTTATCATTGGTAAACACCAACAAAGAAAAACTACATTATTTAACCAAACTCAATCCAGCATCAGGTCATCTAATTTTATTATGGGGAATAAACTCGCTTTGGCTGTTTAACCCTCTTTTGTAGGCTATGACTATGTTGCCTTGAAATTCAGTCCTCATGGGACACGCTTGTCTTCTGCGACTTTCTTACTGAAACAGTTGTAGATGTAATGACAGAGCTATAGTGGAAAGAGAGTAAAGCCAATGCGCTATCCTGTAGAAAAGTAGGTTATGTACCAAAAACTGTACCAGTACAAAAGACTGAGCCGATTTTGAGTCAATTTGGAGCAGGTTGGGTGGGTGACGTCATCATCTATAATAACACGTCTAATAGATAAAACGCCACAGCAACACAAACACAACTTTTAACCGCACAAACGAAGCACAAACAAACAAGAATATTTCGGTTGAATTTGAAGAATGTTGGGGGGGCTGAATGATCTCAGAATGATCAAGGAAATATTCTTTAATGTCTAAAAAATTATAGCAGCACAAACGAAAATTTTAACAGGACAAACCAGCACAAACGGACCACAAACGATTGAGCCTATTTTGAGTCCATTTGGAGTTGGGTGGCTGGTGACGTCTTCACCTCTAATCAAACATCTAGTATTAAAAACATAGATGCAGCACAAACATAAACTGACACAAACAGAGCACAAACGGGACTATTTTAGTTGCCTTTTGAGCATGTTGGGGGGCTCAGTGACCTCAGAATGAAATACAACTTCATTTAATCTTTAAAATAAAATAAAAAATTAAAAACAGCAGCACAAACGAACATTTTAACAGCACAAACCAGCACAAATGAAGCACAAACGAATGAGCCTATTATTACTCAATTTGGAGCATGTTGGGGGGCTGAGTGATGTCATCACCAATAATTAAATGTCTAATATATAAAATACCGAAGCAGCACAAATGAAATTTTTAATGGCACACACCGGCACAAACGAAGCAGAAACAAACAAGACTATTTTGGTTGATTTTGGAACAGGTTGGGGGGCTGAGTGACCTCAGAATGACCTATAAAATATTATTTAATATCTATAAAATGATAGCAGCACAAACAAAAATTCTAACCGCACAAACCAGCACAAACGGAGCACAAAGTTTTGCATTGGGGGGGGGATAACATCACGCAGGTTTTATAACTGTGTAGTCTAGGACTATTCTTTTAAATAGGACTGGCTTACTTACCTCAAATTTATTGCTACTGCGGTATTTAATAATGTACCTCCTAAATGTTCCATACCGCGGTACTGTATGTATGGTAACAAAACGTCCTCACACAACACTAGTTCATTAATTTGCCCTGAAACCTATCACTTCCGACTTCGCTCTACTGTGCAGTTTTTCTTTCTTTGGCACCTCATTTCAAAAATAGAACAGCAACCATAGCCTTACTCACGCTAAAAAAAAAACTGAGTAAGGACAACATTAAAGATTCCGTAGCAACAATGAGACTTCCAGTCTTCGGATTTTGCATACATATTTTACATATTAATTTTACATACTAAAAAACATAAACTAAAGAAAAATGCTGTTTAAATAGTACTTCACAAAGGATGAATAATATTATACGGTTGAGCACATTGAGAAATGGAGATGGAGTAAACCACTGTTGTAAACATTTCATATTATAAAAATGAGTACATGAATCCATGATGATGTAATTCTTGTTAATTTGCTGGTGTTCATTAGTTATATATGGGCTCTTTTTTGTTGTAAATCTAGCAACACTATACTTTCCACCTCCTCCCCTATTGCAACACATTATAATATACTGTACACGGCATACATATTGCATCATACAGCAGAAAGTATTCTATACGCCGCAGTGAATGTATTGTAGGAAATGTTCAGGAGAGTCCGTAGATTCAAAGTATTCTGGGAAATCAAGGGGCACTGTGTATTTGCAATTGTTGCTGGCATTTTACTCCACCCATACCATTGGCCACAATGTAACTCATTAGATATGAAATACATATTACATCATAGAGCAAAAACTATTCTATACATCGCAGTGAATGTATTGTAGAAAATGTTCAGGAGAATGTCTACTAACCAAGTAAAATTAGTTTTGGATGGGCACTGTGTGCTACATCCAGCAACACAATATTTCCATACCCTCGTCATCCCCCAAGGCAAAACCCTAGAATATACTGGACATGGGATATACACCGATCAGCCATAACATTATGACCACCTGCCTAATATTGTCACGGTTGATGAGGCAGGACACAAGCGCAGAGAGAACAGGGATATTTAATAAAATAATTTGAACTATCACCAAAGGAAACAAGACTGAAAAAGAAAGTATACACCAAACAAAGACAGACCAGACACACTGGGAATGGAGGAACTTACATAGGAACAGTGATAATGGAAACAGGTGAGAGTGATTAACAACAGAACAGGTGTCCGTGATCCAAACGAGGGAGAGAGGGCATTGGATCTCACTTGCACGGCAAGCCTACTATGCCAGGATGTGACTTTATGCTGGTCTGAAACACAAGACACATGTATAGCATACACACTGTCTAATATGAAAGATAATACACGTTATCTGTAATTTATTACTTAGTGGCGTATCTGGTATGTCTCCATCCCTAAATTCACCACAGAGGTTAAAAGCAGTCCCTCACATCTGGACCAATTGAGGGGATTTCAGAAGCTGAACATTCTCAACTGTTGGACTGGTGGCTGTGGGAGTGAAACTTAGATTTGCATAGACAGGGTTGGGTGGTTCTACATGTCCCAGAATAGAGCAGCACTGTCACCAGATGTTCACCCTGTTCCCAGGAGGTTGGAGTTAGAGAAAACTGTGACTACCTTTAAGTTGTGATACGAGTAATAAAATACAATTAGCTAAACACAGGTGTGATTATCACACTATTGAGAGGCCAAGATATTGACTAATTGATCTTATTGTTCTACTATTCATTCATGTCTTTTAGTCAAGAATATTAGAAACATTCAGAAAAAGATGAATGCAAAGAGTACATGTCAACATGTGGCCAAACATCTGCTGTTAATCTGTGAACATTTTAGTATCTTCCAGTTAAGGACATGAACAATAAGCTAAGACATATAAGCTTTCAAATAAACCACACAAATCTGGCTTTATTATTATTTATTTGTCATTCAATATTTGCAGATAAAATAAATGTATTTTACATATATTTTCTACTAAGGGAAATCTTAATTTTTTTATCTATTCATCAAAGCATAAATTGGGAACATTTTAGTTTCTTGTGTTTGTATGAACTATTCATTGATTGACAATGAGGTTGCAAGCAAGAACATATATAATAAGCTAAGACATTTAACTTTTCAAATAAACCACATCGGGCTTTATTAATATTTAAATATCATTCAATATTCACTAATAAATTATACCTGAATTCAATGAAAGACAACAACTTATATTTCCTACAAAGGTAAATCTTTATTTTCATGAACGCATAAAAGCAAATGTGTGTTACAATAGTACGAGCAGACAATATCATATCTATCCAATGTCCATCTACAGTGAGGATGGACACATGAACTCACGCAAAGCTCATTGTTAGTCTACATGAACGTGATCAATAAGGCAAAACATCTGATGTCAAAACAGAGTAAAAGCAAAAGAACCAGCAGCCTCTCTTCACAAGGGTGTGTGACAGACAGGTCCTAACCAGAACAGTCATCCCTCCTCAGGGTCTTGGTGACTGGGGTCTGGGAGCTCTTCTGGGCTTCACAGGTCACCTCTCCCACCTTGGTCCACTCCTGGGCAGTGAGAGTCAGAGTGCTGCTCCAGCTGTACAGACCATCCTTCTCCAGAACCGCAGAACTGGACTCCTGCTTCTTGTTGGTCCCGTCCACTTTCCAACTCAAGGTCCAGTCTGAGGGGAAGCCCTTGTTGGCCAGACACATCAGAGTGGCTGTTGTTGTACTGGATAGCTCCTCACTAGAGGGGGGCAGGATGGTCAGGGTGGGAGCAGTGTTACCTGGAACAAACAAAACACAGCAACTAAATCAAGGCTAAAATGTTTATTAAAGCAATACACATTAATTCAAGATTTTAATTGGTGAAAGGTAAGAGCATAGGTCATAAAATGATTGCTATACAAAGCAGATTTATGAAACATGCAAGTCTACAATTATTTATTTGACTCCCTAACTATTGAGTCACTTTCAAAAAACAACCATAACTTCAATAACTGACACATTACATTTTGAAGGCTTCAATAATACAAATCAGACCCAAATAAACTAACAATTTATCGTTTTCATACAATTTATTTATTATTTTGATTATTTGATAGAAATTCTCAATCCAAAGTAAAACAGAAAAAAAAAATCTCACATTCTAAAATGTGAACATATTTTCTCACACAAAGTGAGAAACCTAAAACCTTGCAATCATAAACAAATATAAAGAAGACCTTGTTACTTACTTCCAACATCAAGTCTGGTGCCGCTACCAAAAGGGTACCACAGTGATACAATCTCTATTACTGCTCATACAAAAACCTCCTGCTCATTGGACAAGCTGAATTTCTTTAGACTGAGGTTCAAATAATGAAATCGACTATATTATTAACACTTGTAAAAAACCTCATTATCTTCCAAATTTGCAATTATTTCTATATATTTTGCCTTTCCTAACACTGACCAAAAAAACAATCTTTTAAAACATATCCACATCTGTAGAGTATGTTTATTCATACAACTAATAAAACATGTAAGCTGATCCCTTATCTTTTTAAATAATGCAGGTGTTTTGATCAAATTAAGCAGATTGAATAACATTCAAATTTAAATGGGCCTCGTTATAATAAGCAATTGTAAATATTCTAGATCAATGAAACATTTTTAAATCCTCAACATCAAGGCCAAATTAACAAAACAAGGCCAAATTAACAAAACAAAACCAAAACATGCAACAAACATCAAAAGGTGAATAAATAATTTAATTGTCTTGTATACTTACTTCCAACATCAAGTCTGGTGCCGCTACCAAAAGTCCACCACAGTGATACAATCCCTATTACTGCTCATTCAAAAACCTGATGATACAGGTGTAACAGTGAAGATCACTCATGTAGAATCACATTTAATACAAATATATTTGAATACCTTCCCAGATAGAAAGGACACTTCAAATGGACTGTTTGAAAGGATATATAGAAAGGATATATATATATATTTTAAATCCAGATATTTATATTTGTTCTTTCTTTTGTTTATCTGGCATTCCCCTATCCTATAGGTACAGTCCATCATTACATCCAGGGTTTGTATTCCTCCATATGGTGCATGAAGAAAACATCTATGGGGATTGTGATCCATGTTGTATATTCCTCTATTAAAGATGTTGATCTCTAATTTAACAGTGGAGGTAAAGTCACAGAGTACTGACAACACTACCAGAGGAATAATAGCAGCATAAATTTGGAGAAGTAGCTGATTCATTTGAGGAACTTACATCAGAAGCCAGTCTTGGGTGACCAGTTATATTTGATCATCAGAATACAAATCTAAATGTGAGTCATACAATTTAAAATATTTTACTGACCTTAATAGAATATGTCTGTTTGAAGTTGTAAAATGTCAAAGACATTCTAATAATGGGATCCTACCCACACTGAAATTGATTAGACACAATAATATGCATAATGCATCTACCAAGAGGCTCTTAAAGTGTTTATAACCCTGTGAGTTTAAACTTCATGAAAACTGAACCCACAGCAACCATGACCTTCATAGCCATCTTCATTCGGACACGTGCTTTCTGCTTTCAAGTTTTAAAAGTAGTTACTTCTACACAAAGGAATTTATATAGTAACATTATTGTTTTTATTCAGAACTATTGAACACATGATTTTAAATGTATTTCATATGACTGTGTTAATTCTATTTTCAGAATCTAAATGTCAGTATATTCAAACTCCTGCAGACACAGAGACAGAATTCTGGGCCTTGGATGGCATATACAGGTGCATCTAAAAAAATTAGAATATTGTGGAATAGTTCATTGTTTTCTCAATGATTACAGCTTACAGCTCATGGAAATCAAAGATCCAGTACCTCAAAATATTAGAATAAAAAATGTACAATACAGAAATGTCGACCTGAGAAACGGTCTAACCAGTTAATTAACTCCCTGAGCCTTCAGTACACAGAACCACAATAATGGGGAAGACTGCTGAATTGACCGTCATGTAATGAAGACACTCACTGACACCCTCCAAGAGGAGGGTAAGACACAGAAGGTCATTGCTGAAAGGGCTGGCTGTTCAGAGATTGCTGTATCAAAGTATGTTCAGGGAAAGTTGACTGGAAGGGGAAAGTGTGTTAGGAAAAGGTGCACAAGCAACAGGGATGAACGCAGCCTTGAGAGGATTGTCAAGCAAAGCCGATTCAAGAACTTGGGGGAGCTTCACAAGGAGTGAACTGAGGCTGGAGTCAGTGCATCAAGAGCCACCACACACAGACGTGTTCAGGAAATGGGCTTCAAGTATCGCAATCCTAATGTGAAGCCACTCCTGAACCAGAAACGTCTTACCTGGGCGGAGGAGAAAAACTGGACCGTTGCTCAGTGGTCCAAAGTCCTCTCCTCAGATGAAAGTACATTTTGCATTTAATTTGGAAATCAAGGTCCCAGAGTCTGGAGGAAAAGTGGAGAGGCACAGAATCCAAGTTGCTTGAAGTCCAGTGTGAAGTTTCCACGGTCAGTGATGATTTGGGGTGCCATGTCATCTGCTGGTGTTGGTCCACTGTGTTTTTCCAGAGTCAATGCAGCCGTCCACCAGGAGATTTTAGGGCACTTCATGCTTCTATCTGCTGACAAGCTTTATAGAGATGCTGATTTCCTTTTCCAGCAGGACTTGGCACCCGCCCACAGTGTCAGAACATCTGGTAACTTGTTTGCTGCCCATGGTATTACTGTGCTTGATTGCCCAGCCAACTGGCCTGACCTGAACTCCATAGAGAATCTATGGGGTATTGTCAAAAGGAAAATGAGATACACCAGACCCAAGAACACAGGCGAGCTGAAGGCTGCTATCCAAGTAACCAGGACTTCCACAACACCTCAGCAGTGCCACAGGCTGATTGCCTCCAAGCCACGCCACATTGATGCAGTAATTTGTGCAAAAGGAGCCCCGACCAAGTATCGAGTGCATAAATTAACATACTTAGGAAACCTTTGCAGATGTTTTGAGTTAATTAGCTGATTAGAGCTCTTCTCAGGTCAACATTTCTGTATTATGAATTTTTTATTCTTTTATTTTGAGATACTGGATTTTTGATTTCCATGACCTGCAAGCCGTAATCATCAAGATTGAAACAAAAAAGGCTTAAAATATTTCACTTAGTGTAATAAATCTAGAATATATTTTAATCATCCACTCTCTGCTGACGAGGCCTGATTGGGGGCATGTGCCTCGTCAAGGGGTGGCCAAGCTGCGTTCTGGGTAATCAGCTGGGCTGTGTTCACTGCCCCATTTGGCACTGGTGGTTCTACCTGGAGTGTTAGCTCAACGCTGATACCAAAGATGGGTGCATTCAATCCACAAGAAACATAGAGTGGGTACAGAAATTCACAATCCACTTTCAAAATGTTCACCTTTTTTGCTTTACAGACAGAACCAATCGACTGGCGTCAACTTCCTAATTCCACAAGTCAGGCAAAAATAGTCCAAGTATTTATTGCCATATACATTGCTCTGTGCCTCGCTAACGCAATATAAACCTGCCATCCAGGGAAATAGAAAAAAACAAAATGTAGACTGTATATTGTCTCATTTAACCACTGAGCCTCACTGAGGCAAATCAAGCAAGCCATTTTGTTTGCCCATTATGTAGTTCCCATGAAATACCCATGCCAGCCACGTGCAGATATAACAATGACATAAACGATCATGAGCAGCATAACATCATAAGTCACAAATATACAGGAGCTGGTCATATAATTAGAATATCATCAAAAAGTTGATTTATTTCAGGAATTCCATTCAAAAAGTGAAACCTGTATAATGTATACATTCATTCCACACAGACTGATATATTTCAAGTGTTTATTCCTTTTAATTTTGATGATTATAACTGACAACTAAAGAAAACCCCAGATTCAGTATCTCAGAAAATTAGAATATTGTGAAAAGGTTCAATATTGAAGACACCTGGTGCCACAATCTAATCAGCTAATTAACTCCAAACACCTGCAAAGGCCTTTAAATGGTCTCTCAGTCTAGTTCTGTAGGATACACAATCATGGGGACTTGACAGCAGTCCAAAAGACGACCATTGACACCTTGCACAAGGAGGGCGAGACACAAAAGGTCATTGCAAAAGAGGCTGGCTGTTCACAGAGCTCTGTATCCAAGCACATTAATAGAGAGGTGAAGGGAAGGAAAAGATGTGGTAGAAAAAAGTGCACAAGCAATAGGGATAACCACACCCTGGAGAGGATTGAGAAACAAAACCCATTCAAAAATGTGGGGGAGATTCACAAAGAGTGGACTGCAGCTGGAGTCAGTGCTTCAAGAACCACCACGCACAGACGTATGCAAGACATGGGTTTCAGCTGTCGCGTTCCTTCTGTCAAGCCACTCTTAAACAAGACACAGCGTCAGAACCGTCTCGCCTAGGCTAAAGACCAAAGGGACTGGACTGCTGCTGAGTGGTCCAAAGTTATGTTCTCTGATGAAAGTAAATTTTGCATTTCCTTTGGAAATCAAGGTCCCAGGGTCTGGAGGAAGAGAGGAGAGGCACAGAATCCATGTTGCTTGAAGTCCAGTGTAAAGTTTCAGTGATGGTTTGGGGTGCCATGTCATCTGCTGGTGTTGAACCACTGTGTTTTCTGAGGTCCAAGGTCAATGCAGCCATCTACCAGGAAGTTTTAGAGCACTTCATGCTTCCTGCTGCTGACCAACTTTATGGAGATGCAGATTTCATTTTCCAACAGGAGTTGGCACCTGTACACAGTGCCAAAGCTACCAGTACCTGGTTTAAGGACCATGGTATCCCTGTTCTTAATTGGCCAGCAAACTCGCCTGACTTTAACCCTATAGAAAATCTATGGGGTATTGTGAAGAGGAAGATGCGATACGCCAGACCCAACAATGCAGAAGAGCTGAAATACTGAAATACTGAAATAAATCAGCTTTTTGATGATATTCTAATTATATGACCAGCACCTGTACATGCATTAACACGATACTGTCCAGGAGCTCATTTATTTTGCTGATAATGTCTTGCATATAATTTGACAGTGTCCATAGTTTTAGAAGACCAGTCACCCATGCTGGTTGAGTAGTGGCAGTGTAAAAAAATAATGAAGGCATCAACTTGGAGATATCCCAGAACATTGGCCAAGTTGATGGAGCCAGGATGAGAAGGATCATGTCGTTGGTTCGCCAGCATTGATGATGAGAAATGAATAGTCAGGTGACGCCCGTGATTGCTATTCAGAATCAGAATCAGCTTTATTTGCCAGGTATGTGTACACATACAACGAATTTGACTCTAGATTATACAGGCTCATGATGTGCTTACTCAAAAAAACTTAAAAAAGGACACTCAACAAGAGTCACTGACTGCAATATACAGTATACATACATGCACATAATAAACCAAAACAATAACCTAGTAAGACTGATGAGACAATAGTGCAATGAGCAAGGTATAAAGGGTGCTGGAAATAAATATTTTTTACAGGTATTATATTTTACATAATGACAGTGGATGTGATCAATATGTATTTAGTGTAATGGAGCAGAGTACAAACGATGCTGGAATGAATAAATAAGTAATTTTTGGGCAGGTGTAATGTACATGAGGTAGGTGGATATGATAAATGCAGTATATATACAGTAGAACAGCACTGAATTACAGGATGACAAAAAAATAAGTAGTAAACGGTTGGATGTTAGGGTCAGAGTTACTGGGTTGTTATACAGGGATTGTGCCTGGCACTAAGTGTCTGAAGTTGACTGTTCATCAGAGTGATGGCCTGTGGGTAGAAACTGTTCCCGTGTCTGTTCGTTTTGGCGTACAGTGGTCTGTAGCGCCCACCAGAGGGGAGGGGCTGGAACAGGTTGTATCCAGGGTGTGATGGATCTGCAGTGATGTTTCCTGCCCTTTTACTGACTCTGGTTATATATAAGTCCTGGATGGAGGGCAGGTTGGCACCAATTATCTTTTCTACAGTTCTGACTGTTCGTTGTAGTCTGTTCCTTTCCAGTTTCGTGGCAGATCCAAACCAAACAGTGATGGATGTGCAGAGAACAGACTGGATGATGGCTGTGTAAAAGTGGATCAATAGCTTCATGGACAGGTTAAGCTTCTTAAGCTGGCGCAGGAAGTACATCTCCTCCTGAAGTCCAAAGTCATCTCCACAGTTTTGAGCGAGTTAAGCTCCAGGTTGTTCTGACCACACCAGAGGACTAGCTGTTCAACCTCCTGTCTGCAAGCAGACTCGTCACCGTCCCGGATGAGGCCAATGACCGTAGTGTCATCTGCGAACTTCAGTAGTTTGACAGATGTAGAGGGAGAAGAGCAGTGGGGAGAGCACACACCCCTGGGGGGCGCCGGTACTGATTGTTCGGGTGCTGGATGTGGTGTTCCCCAGCCTCACCTGCTGACTCCTGTTGGTCAGGAAGTTTGTGATCCACTGACAGGTGGAGGCTGGCACAGTGAGCTGGATGAGTTTGGTATGGAGGATGTCTGGGATGATGGTGTTGAACGCCGAGCTGAAGTCCACAAACAGGATCCTTGCATATGTCCCTGGAGAGTGAAGGTGCTGCAGGATGTAGTGCAGTCCCATGTTGACATGCACAGACCTGTTAGCCCAGTAGGCAAACTGCAGGGGGTCTAGCAAGGGGCCTGTGATGTCCTTTAGGTGGGCCAACACTAATCTTTCAAAGTGTTTCATGACCACAGATGTGAGGGCGACAGGTCTGTAGTCATTCAATCCAGTGATGGAGGGTTTTTTGGGGATCAGTATAATTGTGGAGCATTTGAAGCAGGAGGGAACTTCACACAGCTCCAGAGATCTGTTGAAGATCTGTGTAAAGATTGGGGCCAGTTGTTTGGCACAAACTTTCAGGCTGGATGGTGACACACCGTCTGGGCCAGGAGCCTTCTTGGTCTTCTGCCTCTGAAAGAGCTGCTGTACACCCTCTTCAGAGATCGTTAGTGCAGGTGGGGGGTCGGTGAGTGGAGGTCACAGGGTAGCAGTGGGGAAAGGTGACTGTTTGAAGATGGTGCTGGAGTGGGGGAGAGGTGTGACTGGGGGCCGCTCAAACCTACAATAAAAAACATTCAGCTTGTCAGCCAGTCGTTGAGATTCAGCAGTGTGGGGGGATGGTCTCCTGTAGTTTGTGAGTACCTGCAGGCCTTTCCACACCGACGAGGGGTCATTGGCTAAGTTGTTTTCCAGTTTTTCAGCATAGCACTTCTTTGCTGCTTTGACTTCCCTTGTCAGTGTGTTTTGGACCTGATAGTACAGGGTTCCGTCTCCACTTCTGTAGGCCTCCTTGGACTGACGAAGCTGCCAGAGTTTTGTTGTGAACCAGGGTTTTTGGTTGCAGTATGTGGGGAAGGTTTTTGTCGGCACACACGTATCTTCACAAAAACTGATGTAAGATGTCACAGTGTCAGTGAGTTCGTGGAGGTCTGTGGCTGCAGCCTCAAAGACACTCCAATCAGTAGAATCGAAGCAGGCTTGTAATTCCACCTTAGACTCATTGGTCCATCTTTTTACAGACTTGACCACAGTTTTAGCAGATTTTAATTTCTGTCTGTAGGTCAGGATAAGATGACCCAAACAGTGATCAGAGAGACCCAAAGCTGCACGGGGGACAGAGCGATAGGCATCCTTTAATACTGTGTAGCAGTGGTCCAATGTGTTAGATTCCCTGGTGGGGCACTTAATATGCTGTTTGTATTTTGGAAGTTCACGGCTGAGGATTGCTCTGTTGAAGTCCCCGATAATAATAGGCAAGGAAGTAGTTTATGTAGGGTATATTGTGTCACTTTGGTGATTTATGACCCTGGTGGGCGGGGCTTCCAGATTGATTTGATAGGTGGGCGGGACATCCAGTTTGCTGGGTGGGACTTCCGGTGTGACGTATGGACTTCCTGTATGATGTATGTTAGGGCTGGACTTCTAGCATGACGTATGCATGTCCGGTGACTTTGTGATTTATGATTGCATTGATGTGTCCATGTTTGATATTTTACAACGACTGATAAGCACCCTGGACTAGTGTTATAACAGGTGGGTTATGTTTGATGTTTAACAATGGGGTCTTAGGGTTCCGGAATGTTAAATTCCCAGGCAATAAATGTTATATCAGAGGCAAGATGTTTGGTGTTCAACAAAAGGGCGCCAGGGTTCAGCAATGCCATAAACCTTCGGCATTTCATGTTCTGACAAGTGCTACAACAGATGTCCTACAACCAGTAGGTGTTAACCATCCATGTTTTACAATGTGCGTGTAGCATGGTGTTTTTGTAGCATGGTGTTTTTCCACAAGCACAGAATTACATGTGGGAAACATGCTTTTTTGTGTAAGATATAAAGAAAGGTTGGGGACTTAAGATTTTGGAGAGTTTCAGCCCATTTTTCATTAAAACTAGAGATGGGCCTTAAGATCAGATCTGCCCCTAGTAACGGTCCCTTAATAACCACTAATACAAACTGTAGTATATGCAGGTTGAAAAATATCCCTTGTTTCACGGTTTGTAGTCCAACAGCACTACAGCTGGCACATTGAATTGCTTCGATGTATGAACTGTGCTATATAAATAAACTTGCTTGCTACAGTAAACAAACATCGCATGAGCAATGCTATTATTTTGAAGGAACAAACAATTCCTGGGCCGACCATACATTATGACTAGGTTGCAAACTGTAGTATTTGCGAGTTTGAGAATACCTGTCTGTGTTAGTGTGGGCGGATGCTGGGACTTCAGTGTAAGATGTGCGGCATTCTCGTTATGACTTGAACCAACTCGTGAAACCCGATTTTTGATTGCTGTATTACAGACTTGTGTTTGTTAAATGTTGAAGAGATTAATGGCGATATGGTGACAATAGCCAGCGTTTATATGTAGTTTTGCCGTTAATAGATCAAATTAAATGATGTGATGTCACGGCTGAGCCGCGATAACTAACGAGAACAGCGTTTCTACCGGACAGGAAGTATCAATATAATTCGATGTCAAACATCAACAAATATCTGAACCAGCTAGTTAAGCTTTATACACAGTTTTAATCATTTTATCCGGTTTAGTTCAAACGTGAAGGACGATGACATGTAACCAATTACAAAGTTAAGAGTCGTGACCTGCTGGAGGCCCCCCAGCTGCGATGTAATGACAATTTTAAATCCAGGGGTTCCACAGAACTCAGTAGTTGTTCCCAGCGTGGTGTATGCCGTTTACGTTGTAAGTACAAGTTATTTTATATGAAGTAATTGATTTGAATTGTGTTGCAATTACAAAAAGATAACAAATGAACTTTTTAAGAATGTGTAAATCAATTTTACGATTCATCTGTCTTTCATAGTCTTTTTAAATCTCTGGTTTAGGTTGAGCGAATTAAACCCAGACGAGTTTGGTAAACACATTTTTGGGGCTTCAAATCTTGGTAAGTAGACTTTTAACATTATTGTTAATCAGCTTTAATTACCCGTATACGCTTGTTAACCCTCTTTGTATTTATTTCAGACCAAGTGACCAGTTGGACTGGGCGGTTGTGATCTTACATAACCTGAACAGATACTTTTTGTGTAAGTCTAATTATTTACAGACATTTTCAGTCTTGTATTAAAATGTTATTAACAATTACGACAATATGCATACAGCTGAACCTTTGTACTCTATTTACCAAACAACAGATTGAGGAACCCCCGGTGATGATACAGAGTACATCACCATAATGGCTTCAGTTACAGACATCCCACCTTGTGGCTGCACAGCGTCAGGGGATTTTTGTTTCATTGTTTTCTTTCATGCTTGAAAGCTGAAGGTAATACATATTTTACGGTCAACTCATCAAAACTGTGATGTATGTAAATGTATGTTTGAGATAGAATATTTTAGCCTGTAAGTGGATCGTTACTTACACGTTAAGCTAGAGAAATGGCGAAAGATAATGCTAACAACAAACCAGACACGGAACAACCAACAACATCTACACATAATCAACAGACCACACCACAAAATACAAATGAACTGGCCATTACTTTGTTACACAGCGATGCACACAATAATCCTCAGATGCAAGGTTTGTTAACCGAGCTTAGTAGGTCGTTTTTCACACGATCTAGTTGACTCTCCTCCGAGCTCTCTGATGAAAACTCATTGCAATGATGGCGATGTTAGAGTTATACAATGTAATGCGTTTGACGACGTTGAATTACGACAGTTGTTAAATTTACAAAAATACTGGTGAACTTGGGGATTTTGCCACATTCTATGCAATCATTATGGCAGGCTTGGATACTTTGATTGTTAGAGCTTCAGACTTTGTACATGGGCCTGGTGATCGTCTGCAAATTGAGTTGACTGGGGAATCTCTGATATCCCCCGTGCATGTGACCAAGAGAGCGGATGAATATAATGAACATACATTTGGTAATTTACTTGAAAGTGTTATGCAGAGTAACGCTGAGATTATGATTGATGAATCACTAGAGCTGGTGGTACAAATTGTCAACAACCGTGAGGGTGGTCCCCCGCGACGTAAAGCTCAAACACTGTTGATAGAGCAGATAATCAATAAAAAAGAAGGCATTTATATGTGGCTATGAATAATGATTCTACATGTTTTTCCGTTTGTTTGATGGGTGTGTTGAACCCACTGTACACATATGCTGAGGCCCTGAGTTACATAAAGGAGCTTAGCGTTAGATGATTGTGTGGCATTCACAGATATTGTGCGGTTTGAAGAAATGACTTAGTGTAAAATTTTTGTCTTTCATCGAACACGAGATGGTCACTTTACCAAGTTTCAAAACAGTGAGGACACCCACCCTAGAACCGTCAATATGTACTTACACGATAACCATTTCTATGGCATCATGAATCTGAAGGGTTTTCTGGGTGTGTCATATGTTTGTGAGTGGTGTTATACAGGTTTTAACACCTGTGGCTGTAAACATAGCTGTAGTGTCTGTCTTCATGAAGATTGTCACACCCAACCCCATAACACAAAGGAGTGCCCAGACTGTAAGCGAATATGTTATTCTGACTTTTGTTATAGACAGCATAAACGCTTGAAGCACCACAAAATTGTGGGTCGTTGGGTGTGACCAGAAGAAATACTGTGTTGATTGGCCGTCATTACAACGTTAGTAGTGCCAACTATAAAGAGCACAAGTGCACGGCTAACATGTGTCCCAATTTTAACGTGGATCTGGCAGTTGAAATTAATCATCAGTTTCATAAAACCGTCTAAGCCTGAGGAACCCTGTGTGCGCTACATATTTTATGATTTTGAGACAATTGCTAATCCGGTGAACGGTGTACACACTGCAAATGTTGTGTGCGCAATAAGCTTTGACAACGAGACGTGATGTTCAGCCGGAGATGGTTGTGTCACTGCTTTTTTCCAAAAGTTTAGGCAACCGAAATATAGTAACTACACATTTATAGCACACAACTCTAAAGGTTTCGATGGTTACATGTTGATGCAGTACCTTGCTAACGATGTTGGCACAACACTTGTTGCTAATGGTAGCAAGCTCATGATTTTTACAGACAGCACATTCAATCAGAGATACACTGATAGTCATTGCTTCCTACCGATGACGCTGGCGGCCTTGCCACGTGCTATGGGTTCAAGTATTCGAAAAAAGGCTACTTTCCTTACAAGTTTAACATCAAGGAGAATGAGAACTATTGGCCCCCACCGCATTACTACAGTGTGAATACCATGATGGCTAAAGAAAAAGAAGAGTTTTTGCAATGGTACGCAACTGTTTCCGCAGACCCCTTTGTCATGCAGGATGAAATAAAGGCTTACTGCACGAATGATGTGGTCATCTTGAGAGAGGGTTGTATGCTCTGATGAGAATTTATCAATACAACATGCCCTGAACAGGGGTGAAGTGAAAATCGGTGCCTACTATGTTGATATGCTGACCTCGATGGGGTGTGCACAGTCTATGAATTTCTAGGCTGTTTCTGGCACGGTCACCCAAAGTGTCATTGTTCAGCAAGCATCAATCCGGTGACAAAGATTTAGTACGGGTTGATGCACCAACAATGGCTGACAAAGCTTGAGGCTTTAAAAGAACAACACAACGTACATGTTCAATACATATGGGAGTGTGAGTGGAATCAGCTTAAAAACACATCGGCAGATGTCAAAGCTTTCTTGAAGAACTTTGATGCTCCAGAGGACCTTGACCCTCGGGATGCTCTTTTTGGCGGTCCTACCAACGCAATTCATTTGAAGTTTACGGCTCGAGAAGGGGAGATTATTCAGTTTAACGATGTCTGTAGTTTTTGCCCATTCTGTAACAAGACAAAGACTTATCCGATTGGGCATCCAGACATAATCTTTCGAGATTTCAAACTGCTAGACACCTACTTTGGTAATGTTAAGGCTACGGTGTGTCCACCAAAAGGCCTTTATCATCCCGTTTTACCGCACAGGGTCGGCGGTAAGCTGTTCTTTCCCTTGTGTTGATTATGTGCAGAGTCTGAAAACCAGGTAACTGATTGTTCACATACTGATTCAGAAAGATCTTTAACTGGTACCTGGGTTTCTATTGAGCTGGTTAAGGCTGTTGAGAAAGGTTATTGCATTGTGAAAATATTCGAAGTCTGGGATTTCACCAGGACATCAGATAATCTTTTTGCAGATTACATGAGAACATTCCTGAAGCACAAGCAAGAAGCTAGCGGCTTCCCGCCATCTGTGGTTGATGATGATGCTAAAGACCAGTATATCCGTGAATATGAAAAGGAGGGTGTGCAGCTTGACAAGGAAAACATTGTTGTAAACAGTGCTAGGAGATCTTTGGCTAAATTGGCCATGAATAGTCTTTGGGGTAAGATGGGTGAGCGGTCTAACCTTATGAACACAATGCTAATTACAGATCCGGAGGAGTTTAGCCACTACCTTTTTTCCAGTGAAATAGAAGTTGCCTATTTCTCCTTCATCTCAGACACAGTTGCGATGGTACAGTGGCATTACACAAAACGGATACCAATCAAACCACGTAACAGCAACATTTTTATTGCCGCATTCACAACCGCTTATGCTGGACTCGGGTTGTATTCACTCTTAGGGAAGTTGGATAGACGTGTATTCTACACAGACACTGATTCAGTGAACTTTGTCACATGCCACGGGGATTGGGTGCCCCCACTGGGGCCATTCTTGGGTGACTTGACCGATGAGTTGCCAGATGGTGACAGCATCGCTCAATTTGTTAGTGGTGGGCCAAAGACATGCGGTTAAAAAACCGTTAAAGGTCTGACCTGTCTCAAAGCAAAAGGCATTACACTCAACAGCTACAACACAACCATTGTTAACTTGGAGACGCTAACACGACTGGTTGATAACTTTGTACGAGGCGAGGGTGGTGATGATGATCACATCCTTGCTAATGCAGACACAATTGCGAGAGATAAAAGAACATTCACATTGAAAAACCGAGTAGTGTCTAAGCATTTCAGAGTTGTGTACAACAAGCGTGTACTGCTCCCTGATTACAGCACAAGGCCTTACGGGTACAAAATCACATTCTAGGATGGATAGCGGTTTTGACCCGTGACTTCAACACCAATTCAGCTGTGTCATTAGTGGCCCCAGTAACTCGGGTAAAACTTATTTTGTGAAGATGTTTTTGGATAATGCTGACGTTGTTTTCTCCATAGAAATTCAGAATATCGTCTGGGTTTATTCATGTTGGCAACCGCTGTATGACGAAATGTTGAAGGTGAGGGAGATTACTTTGATAGGTCTACCAACATCGCTGTGTGATGACAATCTGCTACCGATTCAGAAAAACAACCTTTTAATTATTGATGATTTAATGAAAACTGCATCAAAGAGTTTGGAGATGGAGAGAGTTTTCACACAATATTCACACCACCGTAACCTGAGTGCAATTTACCTTGTCCAAAACATGTTTGTTAAAGGCAAAACTAGTAGAACTATTAACCTGAACACAAACTCTCATCTTGTTTAAAAACCCCCGTGACAATCAGCAGACTAGCATTTTAGGCAGACAGATATACCCCGGTCTTTCTCGATTCTTCATGGAGAGTTTTAAAGACGCAACACATCCGCCTTTTGGTTATTTACTTATTGACTTTAGAGCTTACAACACCAGAAGACTACCGTCTGAGAACGGGGTTATTTTCAGGGGATTGGCCTGTCGTGTACGTTCCTAAGAAAGTTTGATCATGTCTAAACGCATTCGTAGAAATTTACCACTTTTGAAGATGTTATTTAAGGCACCGGCAAGTCAACGAAAAGTTATTTTAGAATCAGCGTCCACCGACCTCATTCTATCACTCTGTGAAATAGCACTTAACCTAAGGCGCAGAAATATACCCTTAACAGAATCGCAGTTCCGAAAAGTAAAGAGACAAAAAGCCAAAATTATATACATATAAACTAGAAATAACACTTCAGTTGCAAAGAAAAGAAAAACCATCAACCAATCTGGAGGTATTCTACGACCGTTACTAAGCGTTGCAGTTCCATTCCTAACCAGTCTAATTGCATCGAGACACAGTTAAACAACATGGAACATGCTCAGAAAATGTTTCTGGTGCCACAACATCAGTTAGAAAAACTGCGAGAATCCAAAAACACTAGCACCGATGTAAGACAATCTGTTGAAAATGATTTGGACTTGTTGATTCGCAAAATACTGTTGAAGCCCGATATGGATTTATATGAGAAAGCTAAAAGATACTCTGCCATTTTACAAAAATGTTTGACTATTTTGAGACAGGGGGTGCTTGACACACATACACTGACTTTAAGTCTACCCGGGTCGGAGACTGGGCCTGATGTAGTAAACATGACTGAGACTATGCAAAGTGTTGACTGAAATGTTAACCTTGTTGATGAAATTTTGGATAATGTGCCTGCGAAGCGTAGGACGAATGTTGAATACATTCTTAATAGAATGCACAGGTCTAAAGATTTGACTTCATGGTCTTCAAATGGTGAATTCATTTTCAAAGGAGAGATAATCAAGGGTTCGCACCTGTTGGATCTGGTTAAAAGTGTGACAGCAACCAATAAAATTGCTGACGCTAGAAGGCCATTGGGTTTGGGTTTGTTTTTCGAGGCCATGTCATGTCTCAACATGCCTTTTACAACTATTACAAATGAGCTTGTAAGGCATAAAATCAATTTTTATAAACAAACATCTGGGGACACAATGGATGATTTAGCCACACCCCCAGCAACTGGTCATCAACCAACCAAAGCTTTCTTTGTACCCCCTACCACGGACCCCACAAAATGGCTTCCAATTTAATGTGTTCTTATTTTATGCTTTTTTATCATTTGTGATTCATTCTCAAAGTGTATATTTTACCATGAATAATTGTTGTATGAAAAATATTATGTAAACATTGATGTGGTTTTACGAATGGTTTATTTTTTAATAATAAAGCTGACATACACATGATTTACTTTTCTATTTCTTCAACAACTATGACACAAATTAAACAATTCACAAGATTGAGCATGTTGTATGCAATTAAACATTTGCTTATCACGCTTACTCTGGTACATCCTAGCTTTAAACTTTGAGACTAGCGCATCATTTTCTCGTAAATCATCAACATAAAAAGACATTGCATCTTTATGACTCAGACCTCTTGTCATTAGATAAAGAACACACAATGTTATCCACACGTGGTTGAAATCATGTCCTGGACTTGTTTTGAACTGTATTCCACATTCTCACAGGTTTGCAGAAAGGCACGAATTGACTTGGGAAAATACGTAAAATCTGGGGGGTTTCCAAAACTGTCATAAAAACTTCCATTGCCATCGTCTGTTATGTAAAAAGCCAGCCAGCGCTCCCCGGGGTGATTGCTCGGGTGTGTATTAACAATCATCATTGATGCAACATCCCGGACTGGTCCACTAGGTAGTTGGTCGCATGCCAGCTCACCACACCGGTCAACTCTGCGGTATTCATTTCCACACCGTTTTCCTAATAGTAGTCAACCATGACTTGTCGTCAGTTTGGCACTTCGATAATTGAGTCAAAAATTGAATAAACAACCAAATTAATTGTGTGGGGCAGTGGTTGTCTGAACCTCATCTCAAGTCGCACATTCCCTGACTTGATCAAGGATAGGTGCTGACCGCATTCCTCATCCGGCGCGCAGTTGAATGCATAAAGGGCATAGCTGTGGTAAGAAGTCTGACCTGTCAATAGCCAAGGCTTGGTTTTTTAGGTGTTTTCCTGAAGCAAAGGCCAACTGGTAAAATTCACGCACTGCTGACCCTGTTGTGTAATTTGGTTGGAATGGTTTGCTAGGAAATTTCTGCCATAGCATAAACTCCAAATTATAATGTTTGAAATTAAATATATTTTTTGTGTAACTTCCTGTAAAACTGTCATTGTCTACCAGTCCAACGACAATACATTTTGGCTTTCAACGGGTTTTCCTGGTTGCAAACGCGACCCCCCGCCGGTAAACAAAATGTTTTCATACACACTCTTTCAATTGGGTACTTGGCAGTGATTGAGAGTAGCTCTTGAGTGTGTCCAAGTTTAACGGCTGGTGAAACAGACACTTTCTTGACAAATAGTGACGCAGGTAATATATGCAAACGATAACGCACATCCCCTGCCCCCATAAGACAGAACTCGTCTTTACCGCGGACCATCCTAACCTTTATGTCAACCCTGTTTAACATGAGTTTCTCTTGAAAGAAGATATCAATATGAATAGGGCCGATCATTTCAAATGTTGTACTATCCGCTGAATAGGCAGCCATTTTCGTGAGTCCATCGTTCTCGCCTGCAGGATCCGTAACATCCATGTGACCTGCTGCGTCCTTGTAAAACAAACCAGCTGAAAACTGTGTCTTTAATGTATCACATCCGTAATTCAGAATGCTTTATATAACGGCTCTGTAGGGGTATGTGTTGCTACTCTGGCTAATTAAACGATCACCCAAGGAGACATCCACTTGTGAAAATAGGGTGGCTATCGGGTAGTTGATAACCCCAACTGTCCTACGAACTGTATGCCTTCTTTTAACCGTGGCTCTTGTTTTTGTCTCATTCTTGTGTTTTTTACTCTTTGGTAGGCTCCTCCTACCAGGGGGTCTCTTTCTAACACCTCAAGTCATAACCATCAATCCTGATCCGTCCTGCTGTTTTGTTTGTTGTGACATAACACTGCTGTCAACATCGCCAACTATATTCCTCACTGCATTTTTCAGATGTGGTTTTGCTATTGAGAACCCATGCTTCAACAAAGGTATTGCCATCCGGAAAAGCCCTCGGAAAAGGCCCCCTAGACCAGCCCCATACACTGCAGCGCTACCACGATATCCCGGTAAACCGTTACCGGCCTGTGTTGTGTAGTATTCAACATACCTTTGAGGATCATCGTAGAGTTTCTGAGGCTGCATCGTTTGACGGGTCTGAAGTGTAATTTTGCAATCACCTTTCCCACTACGAATGAAACCATCTGATTCTGATCAGATTTCTACTTCAATACAGATCTCATCAAACTGACTCTTACTAAAAGGTACGTAGTGTGGCTTGTCGTACGTCACTGTGACAACTTCGTTCTTTTTCCCTGCAATATGTACGGTTCTCAACAGCGAGACATGACTGTCACCAACTCGTTGATAATCAATTATATCTGTGTAGATGTATAGGGTGTTAAACCCTGCCAGAATATGTGTGGGGAATGGCCCGTACCATGGGGCTGTAATGAGTAGGGCAGGTTGTTTATTTATCGTGTTGTCCTGCCCTCTTGTGGTCCTTGTGTGATGTTGTCTTGTCATACCCTAGTTAATTAGAGACATGCACACCGGTGCATGTCTCCCAGCTGTCTTGTGTTAGTCTCGTTATCTGTGTATTTAGTTTGCTCCCTTCGTGTGTGTTGTGTGGATCATTGTTTCATGTTATTGAGTTTGGTTGGTGAGTGTTACCATTGTATTAACTGTTGAATGTTATATGTGTAAGACGCGGTGTCGTGCACTTTTGTTTCATTCAGTTAATAGTTATAGTTTTCAGTTCGTTGTTTGGTTTTGTTTCATTTTAAAATAAACCCACCAACGTGAGTCATGCCTGCGCCTGGTTCCTACCCTGCACTCCAGTACCGTCGTGACGGGGGCATACCACCGATCGCCTGGTTTTCAACCTAATATCTGTTCCAGTTTTGCACTAAATTTCAAACTAAAATGGGGCTCACCTTTTAGAAAAATTCTATTTTTAAATTCATTATACGACGTCCATACACCATGTGGTTTTATATAAATGTTGATCTCTGCCACTAGTTTTCCTATGCCGTTGTAATAATCGGTGTTGAGTTCATATTTCCAAGTTTTGTTGTGTTTCGAGTCATGTAGTTCAAATGCGTTTTCACCCCATGTAAAAGTCTTCCACGAATGCGGGTATTGGAATTACATCAAAGATACTTCCCAATCACCTTTCAAATGTTTATCTTTGGCAAATTTTGTGGTATAGCTCGAACTCAAATTGTTTGGATAGACATGTCTCGACGAGTTATTGGGCAGCGTTATGTAGAAACCACCATCACCCATGCTGATTGCCGTCAATGATGTGATCGTGAAAACCCCAGAGTTTTATCCAGTTCCTAGGTCAACGACTTGTTCCGATGGTATCCAGCTGTTGAATTTCTCAGGCCAACCAAGCCATTTCACAAGACTCATTTTCTTCCGTTTCTGTACTTTCTCATCCAGAACTGCTTCCACTATAAAAGTTTTATCCTTAGCCACGATTATTTTCAGTAATTCCTGTTCATAAAAGGTCCCAACTACCACATCACCATCGTAATCTTTTATTATATATACAGGAGGTACCCGTGGAATGCATTCTGTTATTGTAAAATATTCATCTGTGTACCCTTTTCCATAGCCTTTTGTAAACGCTCCTCTCAACTTTGAGTCTCTCACAGTATCCCCAACCCGGAACTTGTAACTTGCTTAGCATTTCTCATTATTGTTGTACCATACAGGTTCTTGAGAACTAGTCTAACATTTTCTTCACATACGTCAGCAGGCTTCATCTTAATAGACCGATAGTAGCTATTCTTGTATCCATGAACTAAATCTTGAATAACCTCAACATAGCGAGAGTGTTTGCAGCTGTGAGATACCTCCACATTCGTGATTTAATGGTTTTGTTAAATCTCTCAACAATACTCGCTTTGACATCATTTCCCGTAGCAAAATGTTTTATATTGTACTTCATTAACATTTCAAAATATGAATTAAAAAACTCCTTCCCCTTGTCCGTTTTTGTGGTGTTCTTCCTTCTTTTAATATGTCTTCAAATGCTCGCTTTACCTCGCTAGCGCTTTTATTTCTCAGCACACGAATCTATGCATATTTGCTTAATACATCTATGCATGTTAACATAAATTTCATGTTATCGTTTTCCGCACTATAAGCACTCATGTCAACCAAATCCAGCTGAAATTGTGAATTTATATCATGAACAATAACTCTATTTCTTTGAAAATGTATAGCTACAGGCCTGTGTAGCATGTATGTATCCTGAGCGTGTAGCCAGTTATCCACCTCGCCATTTTTAGGATCTCCCCGGTTTCCTGCAAGTACGCTCTTTTCAAACCCTCTCTACCCACATAAGCACCAGGGGTCGTAGTAAATACTTTTCAAAACCTGTTCAGACCAGACATCGTAGAGCATTCGGGCAATGATGAGAAGTAATACATGTTTAACATCGTTTTTTTTGAGTTTTCGAAATTACACATCATCCAAGAAATTCAGAAAAGTTACAAAAACATTTCTGCTGGTTATAAAATCTGTAAACAATTCAGAAATACAATCTACATCCACAGCATCATTACTCGGCAATTTTATCACACAAACATCTGTTACATACGTAAACAAACATAACAGATGCCCAATTTTAAAGTCTTTGTTGTCAACATTTGAAAATGTTAGAAGTTTATACATGAAGGTGTTTAGAGCCGTTGATTCAACACCATTTGACAACAATTGTCGCCAATCATCAGGTTTGTTCCTGACCATTTCCATATGCTTGTTCTGATTATTGGAACGCTTTATACTGACATGGTCTCGGTTATTAAAAGGTCTACAACCATCAACACTGCTCTTGATAGCTTTGTGCATCAACTGTTTAATCGCTAAACCCACATAGGATTTGTTTATATACATGTAAACACGACAACTGAAGTTACCCATCCATAGACAGCAGACTCTTTGCTTTCGTCACACCAAGACGTCACTGCGTCGCATACTGCATCCTCAATAAATGTATCCATGTATCCTGTTCTCACTCAGTCTCTGTGTGATGTTCGGCTCCAACTTGAGGTCATGCAGAAAGTTCCCAGCAGCCACGTGAACATCGGTAAGCGGTGCATGAAACCCCGATCCGTTCAAAGCCTTGACCAACACATGATTCAGTCGCGGTGTTAAAACTGTCTCCACGACGTCATCATAGTGGGTCTCAAAAAAATAATCGGGAGGATCGAGACAAGAATGTCTTCTCTGGCTCGGGTGGTCCACTTCACAACCGATGCATGCTTTGTGGAGAATAGCCCCAACAACGTTTTCCAGAATCATGCCCAATGTTGCTTTGATGATCTTTAAAACTTTTGGTGCAAGGTGTTTGTCCATTTTGTTTTAACTCTTGTTAGCATTTGAAAGGTATGACAGATTAAGAGGACCTATCTGATCACCAATCCGGTCAATCCAATGGTAGTTTCTTGTTGGGTATGCCGGTGGAATCGAGCTGTCGGGGTCAGGGGTTCCGTAGAAGGCCTCAGCGTTGTCATCCCAGGTGTCACACAGCCAGTCCTCAGCCTTGGCTTTTTCAAAATCTGCTTGGTTGTAATCTTGAGACATGTTTTGTAAATTCTTCCGACTGCTTGATAGTCACAGGCGGCATGTCTGTTTTTATGTTGTGTTGATGACGGTGTTATCTTAAGGCAGGGCTTCAGAGTCTTACGTCAGTCGAACCGTCTGCAGTTGCAGTCACAATCTAACCCGCTGACATTTTCTGGAAATAGTTCCAATCTAACAGAGTCATACTGCTTCATTCCCTCGACAACTTTAAACAGTACATCTATCGTATAATGGGTGCCCTGTTTTGGCCCCAAATAAATCACTTTTCGAAAGGTGTTCCATAAACTGTCATTAAAAACCACTTGATCAGTCACACCAGCCTTAAACTCTTGGCCTTCGGGTAATTAATAAAATGCTACCTCCGGTATCTCTGGGTTGAAAATGTATCCACCGATCCGACCGTTGTCCAACTTCCATTCCCTTGCCAACATATCCTGGTGCAGATGATGGATTCGTGTTAAGCTCCGCATCAGTTTCTTCGGTTCTGCCATGTTGAATGCATCTCTGCTGTCCATTTGTAATTTCTTACCAAATCGCTAAGCAGCGGTTAAGTTGTTAGCTTTCAACGGTGTTTCACCCAAAACATTGATCGCCGCACAATCCACCATGTTTTGTATTGTGTAGGTAAGTTTACTCAGACAATACTGAATGACCATCACAGGGGTCTGCGTGGTTTGAATACACAGACCACGCCAATCATCCCATAAAACATGAAAGGTTAACACCCACGGGTTGTAGGACATCTGTTGTACCACTTGTCAGAAGAGAATACCCCGGGGGGTTTATAGAATATATGCTGCACCCTGTCACCCCTTTTGTTGAACACCAAACATCTTGCCGCTGATATAACACTTTAACATTCCAGAACCCAGAATTTAACATTCCAGAACCCTAAGACCCATTTGTTAAACATCAAACATAGCCCACCTGTTATAACACTCGTCCGGGGTGCTTATCAGTCGTTGTAAAACATCAAATATGGACACATCAATGCAATCATAAATCACAAAGTCACCGGACATGCATACGTCATTCCGGAAGTCCCGCGCTTATACACGTCATACAGGAAGTCCATACGTCACACAGGAAGTCCCGCCCAGCAAACTGGATGTCCCACCCACCTGTCACATCAGTCTGGAAGCCCCGCCCAGTAGGGTCATAAATCACCAATCTGATACAATATACCCTACATTTACTACTCACGTCTCTCCTCTCAAGTATACTTGCCTTCTCTTCCTGTAGCTTCTTATAAGAGGCCAATGACAGGTGCTTCTTTCCTTAAATAGAGGGAAACACAAACAATCAGTGAAGCCAGCAGTGGTTTATTAGGAGTACCTTTGTGGCCACCTCCCATGAGAGGTTTATGTTGGTTAATCTTCCCCTGACTTGCCACTGAGCTCCCACAACTGATTGTGTAAATGTAGCCAGAATACCTTGTAAGTTTGAAAATGTGTGTCATGTTAATTATGATTCAGCTAATTTCTCATGTATCAAATTATTGTCCCTCTATTCTATTACACAAATGTGAGAACAGATGCATGCAATACTTTACTGATTTAATCTGAATTCATTGTTATTGTCTTACAACATTGATAGAAATCATATCCCTTAAACCAATAAGTCAATATATGTATGCTCCTTTTATTCAATCAGTTAATTTACATATAATTATTGACAATATTTGGATAACAGACTAAAATGGACTCTTAGTACTTCAAATTTGATGGATCCGCTTTTACAAAAACCTCCCTCAGTCAGACTGTACAGTGACTGAACTGCTACAGCTGGGACCTACTGCAGGTGTTGAGGGGGAAGAGACAGTGACATGGAAAACTGGTCAGTAGAGGACGTCAATTTTGAATAAGGTTCGAAAATATAATTAGATCACATGTTCTCCATCATCATCATTATTACCAACATAGTCATTATTGTCTTTTAGCTAGTGCTGTCAAACTATAAAATAATTCAATGCCATTAATCACATAATATTCTGCAGTTCTATGCACAGTCTATGATAGTCTACAGGGCTTGACTGGAAATTAAACACATGTTATTTTTCCAAGTTGGTTCATTAGACCAGGGTTTCACAGGCCATTGCCTTTCAATTTTAGAAGGTACAGTAGCTGGTCTCCGATCCCATTGGTCTACCACATCCTAACATTGTGCTCTTGATCAAGGCACCAAGAATCCTATGTTAGGATTCTGTATAAAACAGACATCCACCTTACTTATCTGGAGTGCTACTTGGTGTGCAGGCATTTGCTCCAACACTGAATCACATCTAAGCCTTTCAAGGAATTGTCCTTTGAGGTTTAGGCTTAAATTTGGTTACTAGCTTCTCTGATGGGTATTTGGCCACAATGTAATACCTGTCTTTATTAAATGATTCCCAAATTCAACCCAAAGCATTACTTGAATAACAGGCAAAAACAGAAGTAGCTAGAGATGTTTATTTACAAAAATTAACCAGGAGATCTGTAATGTATTCACAACATGGAATTTGTTAGTTGATTCCGCTTAAATAATGTGTTTTGGTGGAAGCGTGACTGGCGACGTAAATTCATGCGTAACAACAGGCTAGCAAATGTTCAGGCTAGCAATTTCCAACATGGTGGAACAGCGCATCCTAGTACTATGCTTCTTCTTAACTCTCACTACATAGTTATTGGGTTCCATGTCACAAGAATTTCATTGTGCAGGATGATGCTGTGTTGTTCAGTGCATTTGCCAGAATACCCTTGAAACTAATGAATGTGTAATAACACACTGTTACTCAGGATTCACAGACAAGTAGCGACTAAACACAGTTTACTTATGCAAAATCTCCATTGCTATATGAAAGAAAAGTACCAGTGAAATGCTTTGGAAAGCTCCAATACAAGTCATGTGCCAGCAAAGTTACCCGGACATTGTTGCAAAATACACAATAAGTGCAGCTACCTGCTTATATCAAGCATTGACTATGAATGGTTCAGCGGCTCAGAAGAATGCAACTAAATGGATTATGTTAAAATTGACAGCCGTACTTTTAACATTGTGATTTAGCTTAAGCTCTTATTAAGCACGTCTTACATTCATTTTTGATTGCACACATTTTGTACCTTTAGTTCTTTACCATTATGAATATTTCTTATGGGAGAAGAGGGAGTTTGAAGCAGGTTTATAAGATGGTCATGATTGGCCAGATTGGACATTTAACCGTCACATGATGGTTGACACTTGTACTCTCAGGATAAGTGCAGTAGGATCTATAGTGACCAAAGAAAGTCAGGAAACCAACTTAACCTCCCATTCAAAAGACTGCACCCTGTGAAAGGTAATGTCCATTCAGTGCCCTTGGGAGTTGATCTTTAGACCAGACAGAAAAGTGCCCTCTACTGGCTCTCTAATTCTACTTAATCATCAAAGGGTGGCAGCCGAGCAGCATTCAGAGACAGCAATTGAGCTGTGTTCAAGGGTCCTGTTTTACAGCTACGGACCAGGTGGATCTACCTGGGGTGTTGGCCTGACACTGTTACAGGAGAGGGTGCGTTCATGCCACGCTATTCATCAAAGCACAAAAGTGAGAATGTATCTAATAGTAGAGCAAAAAAGATCAAATCTAACTGCAGGAGAATCTTGACACATTAATTTAAGCAACACCCCCTGTTAGTTTCTATGGAAGGGATCAAAAAGACGGAACAGCTGATCTTAGAAGAGAGTGGGAAAATACATAAATAGGGATTAAGATTTATGTTAGACCCCAATATACTGTATCTTTCTTACACATTATGATATTGTCTGAGCTAACAACATTGATAGAAATCATATGTTATAGCATTTAAACCAAAAACAGAATATATTTATTCAATTTTCAGCTAATTATATATTATTTGTCTTGATGATTAGTGGGTTTACATTATTGAATGTTTGGTGAACATTTGAGGAGAAAAGATCACCAGATTGTAAGGGACTCTCAGTTTTCATGATCTATATGAATAATGGTTGATGAGAAAAACAGAATTATATTTGCATAGTGATGCTGCTCTGTATAAACAGCACATGATTCAGCGATCTGGGAGCGTTTATAACCCTGTGAGTTTAACGCTTCATGACTGAGAGCTGTACTTCATGACAACTGAACCCACAACAACCATGACGTTTGTAACCATCTTTATCTGGACACTTGCTTTCTGCTTTCAAGGTGAACATTTAAAAAATGCATTGATAAAAGAAAGGTTGTTTTTATAGAGAAAGAAAGCTGTTATTTATATTGAGAAGTAGGTGTTCCTATGTTTTATTTCTTTCAAATACATACATGTTTTTATTTTACAGAATCCAGAGGTTAGATCACTGTGACTCAGACTCCTGCAGTTGAAGCTGTTCTCCCAGGACAGACAGTCTCTCTGAAATGTAGAACCAGCAGTAATGTCTATGGTAATTGTCACAATGGTCAGTCATCTGGCCATCAGTGTCTATCCTAGTACCAACAGAAACCAGGACAAAACCCCAAACTCATGATCCGCCCAGGAAACACACTCCATTCTGGGACTCCATCTAGATTCAGTGGCAGTGGATCTGGGAGTGACTTCAATCTGACCATCAGTGGAGTCCAGACTGAAGATGCAGGAGATCACTACTGTCAGAGTTTACATTGCCCTAGTAGCTGTGTGTTCACACAGTGATACCGAGCCGTACAAGAACCTCCCTCAGTCCGACAGCACAGTGGCTGAACCCCTACAGCTGGGACAGCTGCTTAAGGGAGGAAACAGTGATATGGAACAATGACTGAAACAACATACACTGAGCTAAATATATACAGATGGGTAACTAATTAAAGGAAAAACCAGCATAAAGTGTCTCAGTAAGATGTTGGGCCACCACAAGCCGCCAGAGCACCTTCAGTGTGCCTTGGCATAGATTCTACAAGTCTGGAACTCTACTGGAGGGGTGGAACACCATTCATACCAAATATATTCCCTCATTTGGTGTTTTGATGATGGTGTTGGAGAGCGCTGGCTAACACGTCGATCAACATATCTATAATAGGTGTTTTTTTCATTTGGGTTGAGATTTGGTGACTATGAAAGCAATAGCATTTGATTCATATCATTTTCATCCACAACAATCCATTCAGTAAACACTCATGTCCTGTAAATGGGGGCATTGTCATCCTGGAAAATAACCACTCCTATCAGGATAGACATGTTTCACCATAGGATAAAGGTGATCACTCAGAATATTTTTGAAATGATTTGCAGTGACCCTTCCTCTTAAGGGGACAAGCAGACCCAAAGCATAACAGAGCCTCCTGACCCCCTCACTGTAGGGGTCAAGTGGGCTGACACATTCTGATCGGGTCCTTCATTGACATTATTAGACACCTGAGAAAGAGTTGCTCTTCTGTTTTTGCTTACATACTGCAGCAATGCTTGACCATTATGGTCATCACATGTGTGCTTTCAACCACAATTTTCAACCCTATTTACTAATGTTTTTCCCATAGATCTAAATCCAGATATAACTTTAGTCACTGTTCCTTTTGAAACACTAGCCAGTTGAGCCGTTTTTGTGAATGAAGCTCCTGCTATACATGCCTCAATAATAAACCCTAAGTCACTCAGATCATATACTCTTGCCATCCTGATATAAAATCGAGGTCAACTGGGCCGGCTCAGCATTTCTTTACATGCCAAAGAGCATGATAGGATGTAATTGCTTAATTTTATCATGCAGTACATCTGAGTGGAAGCACCTGCATTTGGTTTCTCCACTCATTTATTCAGGTCTTTCCTGTAATTTGTCACCAGTTTGTATATCATATTGACAATATGTCAGCCCATCCACCATCCTCATGTCGAAGCATTCTGAAATGACAACACCTTCATGTCCATGCTACATAATCCTTCCCTTTGCAATGTCAGAAGTAAAGGGTTGCAAAAACTGCAAATGGGCGGTGCGTCAACATTGATGATTTAATGTAAAGTTAAGATAACCGTATCTAGATACATTAGGAAATAGACATATTTCTATGCAGATTAATACAAGGCATATTATTATCACAACTAAATAACAGTGTAACATTAATCTATCAATTAATTAAACACATTGTATGCAATTACATAATTTAGTCCACAGGAATTTTCTAACAGTAGTGTCAGGTGTTGGCTTTGAGGATGCCCCTAGCCATCTCTGCGCTGGTCCTGGGGCCAAGAGGGTAGCGAAAGCTAGAACTCAGCCCTGGCTAAATAATGTTACCCATACAAAATCATATTCCGGATATATTCCAGGTTTTAGGGCACGCCATAGCACTGAATCAGCTCTTCTTAAGGTGTTAAATGATTTATAGTTGTTTAGGGACAATGGAAACTGTGCTATTTTAATTATTCTTGATCTTAGTGCTGCTTTTGACACGATTGATCATGCCATCCTTCTAGACCATCTTAAACTAGAAGTTGGCATTCAGAGTACTGCTCTAAAGTTATTTACTTCGTATTTGAGAGACAGGACATTTTCTGTAAATATTGGGAACTTCTCCTCTTCTGCATCAATCACCTGTGGGGTACCGCAAGGCTCTTCCTAGGCCCTATCTTATTCTCGTTATATATGCTTCCCTTGGGCTCCATCTTTCAGAAATATAACATCTCTTACCATTGCAATGTTGATGACACTCTGTTGAACCTTCCCCTGAAAATTGATTAAACAAAATCCCTGAAATCACTCTCTGATTGTCTTAGAGAATTTAAATACTGGCTAGCTAAAAAACTTTCTTCAATTAAATAATACAAAAACTGAAGTTATTGTATTTGGCCCCACAGATTCCACCAAGGTTCAATCGTTAATAACTTAGGGCCCCTATCCAACAATGTACATAGCTATGCAAAAAATCTCGGGATAATTTTTGATTCAGAGCTCAATTTTGATAAACAAGTAAATGCTGTTGTCAGAGGCAGCTTTTTCGAACTCCGGGCCATTGCCAAATTGAAACCCATTCTTTCCTTTAAGGATTTAGAGGCAGTTATTCATGCGTTCATTTCCTCCCGTCTGGACTATTGTAACTCTTTGTACATGGGAATCTGTCAGTCTACCTTGTCTCGCCTTCAGCTTGTTCAAAACCCTATATTAGTTGGGGTTAGAGTATGTCCACACCACTGTGTGGATCGTTGTTTATGCCTTTTGTGCATTTTGTTGCTGTTGTGCCTCTCCTTTGTTTTGTTGTTTTTGCCAGCCTAAATTAAAAGTGAATGTCTTTCTACCAATCTGTGCCTGTGTCCTGCCTCCTTGAACATGACATACAGGGTCCATCAGAGGCTATGCTGGGGATTCAGTCCATTCTGTGTTTAAATGACATAACGTAAACCACAGTAGATACCATGAAATGTTACAGTTGAAATAAAAGTAGCTTCATGGATTAGATTACTTACAGTATTGCTTATCTGTATGTGTTTTTGTGTGTGTGACAGAAAGAAACATTACTGTTTTGATTGTATGCTTTTATAGATTCATGATATAGAAATGTTTTTAATACTTAATGCCAATTTGAAATGAACATATAATTATTATTTATTGTCCAACTTATAATTAATGAAAATGTTGGTGCATTAAATAATAATTGACAGTCTTTATTCCTTAATGTCCCAGTGAAGAAAAATCTGTAGAATTACTTTCAAATGAGACATAGTCTTTGTTAGTGTTTAAAGAGGGTTCATTAAAGAAGTAGCAAATATAAATGTAACATTTTGTAACATCCAATTTAATTTGAGAAAGCCTTAAAACAATGTTACTTTCAAATATTTTAGAAACTAAAAAATGCTTTCTAAAACCAATCACCTATGTGAAATTAAAACAGATTGTATTCTGTACTAAATAAGAGTGTAATACTTTAAACAAAATAATAATGCAGGGTTTGGGTCTGTGCAGATGTGTGGTTGAATAAGCCTCTATATCATTTAAGAATCCACTGATACTGTTGCTCAGTTTTCCACAAATGACATTGTTCATGCAAAATGTCTTAGCAAACTAACATCTATTATGATATTGACCAAATATGTAAAGGGATGTGATTTGGGTTTGATTAATTTCTGAAGTGTTTTCAGTTAATGGGGTCTGTTTTTGTTATATAAAAACATATTATCCAAAATGTTGCACTTAATCTTGTAGGGCTCCCTAGAAAGTAAACAGATCACAGATCTCTGTGGGCTAAGTGGAAAGTTGTAGAAGAGCCTTGGTAAATGATAAAGCTGTGCAAACACTGACCCTCCCCACATAAACACTCAACTGGACAATTATTGCACCTTACATATTTTGTAGTATATTTGTTTAGTAATTTATTAATGCTCAGTCTACTGTTTTTATGCTCAGTCCACTTCTTATTTGTTTTGTACACAATTGCTGCACCAATGGACCAGAACAAATTCCTAGTTTGTTGTGAAACCTACTTTCTGAAAAAAACTATTTTTGATACTGATGACTCAATCCTCACCCCTTAAGATGAGCCAGCCCCTCCAGACCCTGGTGAAAGAAAGTGGGGTGTTATGACTGGACTTGGAGCTGCACCCTGGTTGAGTAGGATTATTTCCTGTTAAGGCATTCACAATAATGCTATTTCAATATGAAATTGATCGCTCTTGGTGTTAAGTGCATTACACAGTATGCTATTGCGATTCTGAAAGAATGTATCTCAGTTTTATGTATACATTAAAGAGGCGCTTTCACAAAAAATTGTTTTATTGGAATCCGGATATTTTGGCCCTAGTTATAGTGAAACACACCCAAGTAAACTCAGAGGAGTGCTGGACAGTACCTCCTCAAATGTTACTATAAAAGCAGTTGGTATCGCGGCAATTAACAAACATAGGCCCTGCAGCACATTTTAGGTTACAGGTTCTTGCAGTGTCCTAATGTGGCCTAAGGACACCTCTATCTCCATCTCTCTATCTTCTCTTCCATTGCCTCGGCTCCAACCTCAGCTCCATCCATGTCAGGTTGGACTGTGACAACAATTCAAAATGATACGGCTGTAGGCTGGCTTGGTCTGGTCTCAAAGTCCTCCCAAAATTGTATTGTAGGGACTCACTACCACTCTCTATCTTTTAGCCCAGTCAACTGAGAAAGCTAGAGACTGACTGAGATTTAAGCAACAGAAATGGGTGGTTTTCCTTTAGTGTAGTCAAAAATGGCAAATGACTGACTGTCTTTAAATTACTGCAATGGCCACGTACGGCTTTGTTACTTGAATAGTAATATCATTCCAAATGAACTAACTAACAACTTCTTGTTGTATTCACATGGAAGTTATCATCAATAAGAAAAGATAAAGTATGCTGTTATTGTACTTTTTCAAGTTTCTTTTACTTATTTGCTAAAAATGACACTCCCTAAGCGGCCACGAGTGTTTACTTCGGAAGAGACTGTGTCTATTCTGGTTGGCGATACAAAGATAATCTGTCTTTGCATTTGGAAAGAGGTACTGATGTTGAAGTGAGTAAAAATCGACAGTGGATATGCAGACGGGTAACAAATCTAAGTAAAAATACAACATAAAGTGTCTCAGTAAAGTGTTGGGCCACGAGCTGCCAGAACAGCTTCAATGCGCCTTGGAAGATTGTATGGACCTCTGGAACTCTACTGGAAGGATGGAACACCAGTCTTTCAAAATAAATGTCCTCATTTGGTGGTTTTGATGATGGTGGTGGGGAGCACTGTCTATCACGCCAGTCCAAAATCTCCCATAGGTGTTCTTGGACGCGGTGACTATGATAGTTCACTTTCATATTAATCAAACCATTCAGTGGCCCCTCGTGCC